>CABFWO010000700.1:139291-168598 GCA_902155825.1 Timema genevievae
GTGTGTGTGTGTGTGTGTGTGTGTGTGTGTGTGGTGGGAGTTAGGGGAGGGAAGGAGGAGTATCGAGAGGGACTGAATTTGCTTATGTATTGGTGTGCAAAATTGCAATGATGAGGTTGAGAGACTTTGCAACTATTTGGGAATGCCCATATTACTCCGGTATTATATAAATCACAAGAATCAATCAACGGGATTTGTCTCTTGTAGCCAATATGTGAACGAAGAAAGAGTTTTAAATGTAGAATTGATTGACACTGAAAAATTGTGGACATTATTCTTTTTTTAGTAGGAAGGAGATCGCTTGTTTGGAAAATGTTTGACAGTAGAGAATCCTTGAATAGGAGGTGTAAGTTGTGGAGATGACATAGGTGACCACATATGCAGCAGAAGGAATTTCATTTTTGATAGTTTGTAGGAGAGTGAGAAAGTGATTTATGTTGTTTATGTGGTGACGATAATTTTTTTAGCATTGTGTTTTACTACCTATTTGGGTTATATGTTTATGTACTAGTTACACTGATGGTTTTAGGGATTATGAAGGTTATATTTATAGAATGTGTACCCAAATATGTGTGGAGGGAGAGTGAAAAACCATATTGCAAAAACCACCCTCAGTTTTCTCGACCGAGATTCGAACCTTGATCTCTTTGTCATCGGCAGTCTAGTGTACTATAAGGGTGCGAGAGTAGTACGTTAGAAAATACGGCCACCAAAGCGGGTAGAATGATGTTGATCTTGGGGGTCGTAGATGGAGGCCAACTAGAACTGAAAGTCGTTTGGTATCTTCTAAATGTTCCATAAGGATAGAAATGATATTTCAATTTAAGGATACATTGCTGAGAAGTGAGGTGTTATCTCACAATCTTCTGCTTGTTTTTCTTTCTAAATAATATCTAATGTCTACCGTAAAAAGTTGAGCTCTTTTGTTCAAAACAATAGTTTAATTATGTCCTTCTAAGTGTTGATATTAGGTAGGTCTAAGGGATCCTCAAATCCTCAAGTTGTTAAGGAGATTAGTCAAAACATATTTGAGATCCAAAAATAATAAAAAAAGTTTTTTCCCCCCAATTTTAACTAAGAATTTGTTTTACAACTATGATACTGTTTAATGGGGGTTCTGCCCAACATAATTATGAGAAAAACTTTACAATTTGACACCAGACTATTAATTTAACAATTACATGAATTTAAGAATCAAATAGCCGAAGCTATTATTTATGCTTTTTAGTGAGGAATTCTCCATCTAGATAACATATTCTGAAAAGTGAAAAATGACACCTGGACACGGGAATCGAACCCGGGACCTTTTTTCAGAATAAATTACATGAATGTATGAATAGTATAATGAATGGATTTAACAAATACATTTTAAAATCTAGTTACTAATTTTCTTTCTACTATTTTGTTATATTCCTATTCCCTATTGAGTTGATAATTTTTTCCAAGAGTCGGGGTTTGAAGGTAAAATAAAAGTCAAAGTAGCTTTTGGATGGCAAATAAAATCAGGAGTACTAACACTTTTTTTTTTACTCTCAACAGTTCTCCCCTCTCCCTTTATCTGTCCCTTTCTTCCCTCTGAGACTCGCATACAAATAATATTGCATTCACAAGATAATTAAATAACAACGAAAATGATCTTTGTCAGCAAAACTCTATGAAAATTTGGTTGACACTGGTCTATTTGGTCAAAATTAGGCTAAGAATTTAACTATGCTACCTTATCATACAATTGTTTTGATTTTATAACTATTTGGTTGGTAGTTTAAGTGTTTGGAGGGCTCACCGTAACATCAGCATCCAGTATGAACATTCTACGTAACATATCGTCTTCTAAAACTTTCTTAAACTCAAATGGATCCTTAAGGCAGCTGCTGTACATAGTGGGTTGTCGCATTTCTGTGCCGATCGCCCACCCATGATCTTGACCCGGCTCTGCCATACAGAAGTCTTCATAGTCGTAAAACAATCCATGGTTGTGAATAGGTGCGTCCCCTACAACAATTATTTACAAGCAGTGCTCCAGATCTGATAATATTAACTAAGTCTGTACAAAAAAACAAACAAAAAAACTTTATGGTATGAGCCGGCAGTCGAGTTATACCGACCAAGCAGCCGCTGCCGTTATCAATGATAGTGCCAACATTTGTGGATAGAGGGTGCCATGTGATCAGCAGCACAATAGACCCTCCGATAATTAATCTCAGTTTTCTAGACAGGAGCTATTATTTATTTAGCTCCTCATGAGGCTGAGTTTAACCCCATTCCAGGCCCACTGCTACACAGAAAAATTCTGGAAGCACCTGGAATCAAACCTGTATGACCACGGAGGCGGTCAATAATTCACAATGATTTATATAAATTCAGAGAGTGACAGTCATAATATAATATAACATTTTCTTGATTTCACCTTTTTGATTGTATATCTGCAGATTGTATATCTGTAAAAAGATTAGTATATGTGAATTCCTAAGGTGCATGGAGTCAAAGATGTCGTCAAATAGTTGATAAGTTGTTTCAACTACTGTACAATCTTTAACTATCGTGACATGCTCTGGCTTTCCCTAACTTAGTTTTAAACTTTGTAACTATTACATGGGGGGGAGGGGGGGCAATGGTTGCATTAGAGGACTGAAGTTAAAAAATATAAAAAAGTTTAGATCTTTAGCATCTACTATCAATTGTAAAAAGTTGTTTTAGAGTAAAATACATCGTAATAGCACTAATATTGTCAGGCTAAAAGGAAGAATTATAAAAAAATATAAATTATGTACCTGTTCAAGATATTTACATGGTTGTGTTAGTTAATAGATTAAAACGAGAAGAGTTGTATGATGAGAAAGCTGAGTATGACCTCCAATCTACCATATCATTGTTGGACAGCCCTAATTCAAAGTATTGGAGTGTTACAAGGGGGCTGGACATCTCAGAGAAGGAGAGATGAGGTGTTATACTGACTCACCAAGAGACAAAATTATTTAGCCAGTTGGCCTCCTCATTGTCAAACAAAAGAAACAATTTAAAATATAACATCATTCAAAAATATGCAATAATACAAGAATAGTTTTGTTAAGAACTTAACTTGTTTAAAATAAATGTGTAAAAAGCAAGGTTAGAGAAAAGGCTATAGTAGTGTTTTTATTTATTTATTTTTTCGATAGGGAAAAAATATATTGGGATCTATTCTAAATTCCTTGTTCCATAAAAGAAAAACAAGTTCCAGTTTCTTAATGTGTTGATATATATAAGTTAAATGAAAAGTGCAAATTTTTTTTTTTAAACAACACACTACAAGAAACAAATTTAAAAACACAACAGTAACAAAGCCTCACCTATGGACATGTTATCAGCATTGAAGTCTCCGCAAATAATATCGAAATCAACAACATCTGTGGATTGGCGTGTCTTCTCCTTGAAATCAGCTACAAACATTCTAGTTTCACTCAACTGATTAGCAATCACATTCTCTTCGCCTTGGTATGCCTGAGTGTGTAGGTTTGATATGTAGCCGACATGCCTGCAGTCGTTTCTCTCAGAGTGTAACGCCACCTGGTAAACATTACAAACAGGCCTATAGGTTAAATAACATGAAAAATATTTAAAATAGCTTGTACCACTTCCACTATATAATAATGAAAAACAAGTTTGTAATTTCAGAAAGAGGTATATCACCTAGTGCAGTGGTATATCTTCTCGTACCTCCAGAATAATTTCTATTCAACTTTGTACCTCCAATGTTGTTGTTTTTTCCTTTTTTTTTAAAAGCATTGCATCTTACTATCTGTTCAGGTTATACGCTTATGTACTAATTACGGTACTCTGGTGGTTTTAGGTGTTAGGAAGGCTATATCTATAGGAGAAAAGGCTATAGTAGTGTTTTTATTAATTTTTTTATTTTTTCGATAGGGAAAAAATATATTGGGATCTATTCTAAATTCCTTGTTCCATAAAAGAAAAAAAAAGTTCCAGTTTCTTAATGTGTTGATATATATAAGTTATATGGCTTGAATATCACTGATCTGATGAATCATTTTTTAACAAGTAATTAGTCTAATTTTTATAGGAAAAGCCTTATATAAAATAGAAACATATTTTTGCAGCCAATCGTGAAACAATTTTTAATAACTTATATGTGTTAATTTGTGGGTCTTGATATTATCTAATAAATATAACAAATACAGATCACATGACTTGCCAAATCAATACGAGAAGTAGATCTAAAGTAGTTTTTATAGCTCTCAGGCATGTCCATTCGTAAGAAAATATGGGTATATATTGTCCTTTGATTATTATAAATATGTGAAAATTGAATCCATTTCTTTTTCTTTCCTAACTATTTTGATAAATAATTTTTAAATATAGGCCTAATAACTTTAAAACAAAATTTTGAACTAAATAAGCCATTTATTCTTATTTATAAATAGGTCTTAAATACCTTCACACAAAGTACGCCTTGTGAAGCATATTTTGCATGTTTTATTCGTTTGGTAAAGGTTTTGAAGTCCACATCCAAAATTGGCTTTTTACTTGCAAACATGAGTCCACTCCCTGTAACAAACCATAGACATCTAAAGAGGTGCATAACTTACCAGGTAACATTAAACAGGATTGGCTATTTAATAAGTTTTTGTATTATTTTTAATATATTAATTAATAAAAAGGTGGTACAAGGGAAAAAGGAGGTAAGTCACATTATATACATTTTCCAGGACAACAACTTTTATATCTCAACACCCCATAGCCCTAAGGACTCCAGCAAATACTTTTAAAAATAAATAATTTAAAGATGAGAGTGAACTCTGTTAACTATAATCTAAAGTGCTTTAGAAAGGTCTCATGATTGTCCAACAGGTGGCAGCACTAACTCACTTTGAGTTAAAATTGGACTGTCCCCCTTTTTACCTTGTACCCTTAAAATGCAATTCAATTAAGTAGGTATTTTCCTGCATTATTTTGTTTCTAGGCCAAGCAGTCATAAATCAAATGAAATATAGTATTTTTTAAATATATTTTCTTTAATAAGCTCAAAATTTGACCAAGAATAAAACTTGTGGCTATATCTTCTCCTAGTTTTCAGATATTGTCACACGCCCTACTTAATACTCTACTTGTCCCCGCTCAACAACCTTTGTAGGTTCTCCAAATACTGGACATCCTCCTTTTAGTAAAGCCTCCATACTCAACAGTGGGCTCACCATATTATAATGTTAGCCCTACAGATTTCTCAAAGGGAAATTTAACAGCTTGCTATATTCCAGTTTGTTGTGTCAAGGATGTAATGATCAGGGAAATTTAAAAGAATGTGTGTAGCTAAACCTCAATTTATTTACCAATGGACATATCTGATCTCTAGAAAAAGAAACTATATCTACTTACACATATTCATACATCAAGTCATGTTATCTGCAGCTGTAGCTTTTGATAGATGTCATAAATACCTTTAAAATAACAATAATACTGTAGTAAAATTTTATCAATGTTGACAGCAAAAAAGTATGTTTTATATTTGTTGAAAGTTGATTCAATTTAGACATAAAATCAAGGTAAAGGAACTATTCATTAATTTGCAAGTTACTATATTTTAAAGGTGACTCAATTGTGAATTTGTCAGTTTTGTTATTATTTTGGAGTTTACTTCGCAGAATAATTTTAAATGTTGAATGTAGTAGTTATTCTTATTAGCATCACGTCTTACTACCTGTTCGGGATATATACACTTACGCTAATGTGTAATGGTAGGGTGATTATGAGATGAAATGAAGGACCTACAGTTTAATGTGGGATCCAAACCACGGTGGAGGCCTGGCCTTCCACGCATTCACAAGTCGTGATTAATACACGTCTTGTCAGAGGTGAGGGAAGGGTTTAGCCTTCAGATAAATCTGTGCCGGGACTGGGGATTGAACCCCGGACCCCCAGCACAAAAGTCTGACACCTTACCCCTAGACCGCCAGGTCACTAAGTAGTAGTTAATAGTACCTTAGTGCACAAATGAAAAACAGAGAGAAGTTACAATACTCTAATAATGATAATTATTAACCAAAAACACACAAAATTAAAATATAAATTACTTTAAAGCACATAATTTATTGTATGTTATATAAATATGAAGAACCATTTTTTTTCTTCTCAAACACAATTACCTGTGTCATTGGATTTAATATAGTGAGTAAATCCTCTGAATATTATAATATTATGGAAATTTAGAATAAACAAATGCATAGCAAGCATTAGAGCCTAACCAAACAATAATCTTAAATCCCTTAAAAAAAGTTTGCAGTGAGACTTCTTACTACCTTAAACAACACATTCACTATAACAGCTGATAGCTACTGTGGTTGGGAACAATGAGTTGTAAAAGCTTTCGACAAAAAAGTTAAAATATCCTATAATTTAAGATTAAAGTAGAGTCTCAATTGTTTGACCTTTGGTTATCTGACATGCTATTTACGGAGTTGTGTATCAGTCTCATTGGCAATGAGGGTGAAAAATGAGACAGGCTTAAACTATAAAGTACTGCATTTAAAAACTCTTAACTTCCTTGTCTGACAATTTAGTTTCTGAGTATTCAGGAAATGAGAAAAGAAGTGAAGTCCCATCTACAGACTTTATTTTAACTGTAAGGTGCATAGTGGTCTCTAAAAGATCAACTTTGTGGGCGGGACTTAACACTACTGGTAGACAAAAAATAAAAATTTTACATTTATTGGAAAGGTAAAAAAAACGAGGTTTCGAAAACCTAGCCCCTACTGCTCTATTAGAGTTGTATAAAAATAATCAGAATGAATAAATAGATTCGGAAATATTTTATGGGTTTTCTTTTATTGATGAATTTTGGTAGAACAAATTTCACAATTGCTACACCAGCCATGGAAATCAATCTTTGCCATTGATAATACATCATCCCAATCTGAGCGGCGGACACAAAAGAATAATTTTTCTTCCTCCTCATGTCACCTTAATGTTTATAAATAAAATCCAATTTTTAGTGAAATTAGGATGTACAAGTTGTATTAAATTAACATGAAAGACATAAATGTGTAATATAATATAATATATATGCACAATATTCTATTGATATTTGAAAGAAATTGGTAATATTAATTACAAGTTATTATACTTTATAGTTATGAATTTCTTGAAATTATAACAAATATCTAAAAGTTCATTACATATTAAAATTGTATATATTTGAGTCAAAGTTATACTTAGAACTATTTTTTATAAACAAAGGATGATGCGATCATGTATATTTCGTATTTATGTATTATTTTGATAATTGACAAAACAAGTTATTAAATTTTAAAAAATTTTAAAATTGAATTTCTTTTTTATCTGTATTTCCCTGTCCTTGCAGCAGTAACCAAGGAACAGGAAATACAGATAAGAAAGAAATTCAATTTTTATATTTTTCAAACTTAATAACTTGTTTTGTCAATTCTCAAAGTAATACATAAATACGAAATATGCATGATCACATCATCCTTTGTTTAAAAAAAATAGTTCTAAGTGTAACTTTGACTCAAATGTCTACAATTTTAATATGTACTGAATTTTTAGAGGTTTGTTATAATTTCAGGACATTCATAATTATAAAGTATAATAACTTGTAATTAATATTACAAATTACTTTCAAATATCAATAGAATATTGTGCATATATATTATATTATATTACACATTTATAACTTTCATGTTAATTTAATACAACTTGTACAACCTAATTTCACTAAAAATTGAATTTTATTTATAAATATTAAACATTCCTTACCAAACAATTCAAATGCTTTTCAAAAATCACCTTAATGTATCAAGTCACAGTAGCCGTTAAAGAAAATATATCACCTTAAGCGTATAGCTACTCTCTTAAACCCATCCTACCCCCCTTAACCCACCCCCGCCAACAACCTTTCGCATATATTAGTTGACATTTTCAGCTAGCCAACAACTTATTGTTACCATTTAGGTCAAATAATTGAGGCTCTAAACCACAAACTAAATAAAAGAATAATTAAAAACTAACCTAACATGCAACAGTTTATTTTAACTGTGTATTCTCCAACATCATACAAAAAATATTTAAATTCTTGTTTAAGTAGATTAATTAAACCCAGAGCATATGACCTTTCCCAAACCTCTTGAAGGCACAAAAAATCTATGTTTGGAAATTCTGTCACTATGCTGTCTTGTTTACTGTTTATTTTAGGTTCATGGTTGATAAATTCAACATTGTTGAGTAGTTCACAAGAATGATTCAATATTCTCTTCGCAATTTCTTGGCATCGATGGTCCGAGTGTTTTATGTTATTAAGTCTTCCAAGAATCTCTGTTGCTAGGAGGAGATTCACTGTGCCAATAGTATATATAGTGTCATTCTCAATTTGTAATGTTTTTAAGCTCTCAAATTTAGTGTCTTTATCATCAAAACTAACCAATGTGTATTTCTCTTGATGGAAGCAACTACACAAAAATACCCATAGTAAAATTCCAAATAATCCGAAAGGAGCACATATCACACATAAAGCTGCATACAAAGGGCCATACATCAAATAATCATAAAGTTTACTTTGATCGAAGTGTTTTTCATGTAAGGTACGCACATAGCAAGACACAAAATTACTTAAGTATTTGATGAATGGATGCATGAGGTGATAACATGTCAAATCCAACCATTTGGCAGGGCGGCATGCATATTTATTTGATACATACATAGTTTAAACAACGTACTACGGCCCAGTAACAATTTATAAAAATAAATTTCACCTGTATATTTGATTAATGAAAAATACATAATTTAAAAACAAACAAAATTGTTAATATAATATGTCTCACTAAAGATAATATATTTTTATTCTACCACAATAGACACTATGTACATAACAGATCAAGAGACAAACTAAGTAGTTTCGTTTATTTTTACACCGTATTATCGTTTGAAATGTATTGCAAAACACTGTAGTTTGGTATGTGGTGTTTATTGTTTATAACCTACTACAAAGTGTATAAACAGACTCAGACCCCAGGGTATAATTTTTAGCTGTTGATCTGTGAAAGTATCTGCTACCACTCTCAGTTTGAAATTCCCCCCCGATCTCGATGTGAGATTGTTTATTTAATATTTATATATAATTTTTAAGATAGAAGATACTTTTTCTCTTTTTTTTTTTTAGCAGCGTGTCAAGCCATGCGCAAAAATTATAATGTAAGCTTACTTCGAAATCAAAAAAATAATTGAAAACTATTTGAGTGTGTAAACAAGTATAGACTGTATGGCCATTTCAAACATGAACAAAATAGATGTTCTGTCTATTGTAGACACGGACGCCTTAATTTGTTAGCGCCTCTATACGCATTTTCAACGACATATTCGTTTCAATTACAAGTGTTCTCTATGCTTAAATCATTAGCGGCAGAACCTTACATGTATTTTATGTATTTTAAATAGTCCTCCCACAAATTCATTTTTTAATTTAAATTTCCCAAAAGCTATTTGAAGACTTAACTTTGCCAGTGATCTAAATTAAGAACTTTTTCACTTTAAAAATAGATCCAGAAAAGATAATGGGAAATTTATCTATAAAAAAATTACTGATCAAAATCTCTGATGTTTTTGTCTTGAGCTTGAACTAAAAAGAAAATCATGTGACTCTCATTTTATATATATACCACATCTAATCGAATCATTTCAACCTTACGTTACTACACTACCTTAATGCTTTAATTTTAACACCCAACGTTTATAACTCCTTGGAATCTTTAATTTAATTGTTACTTGATAATGCTTGCTCTATAACTCTCATCTATCAAATTACACCCAAAATCTTACAACGGATAGGTACTGCACATAGTTTGAGTTGATTTTGTTAGTATATAAGACTTTAGATAATTTAATTGTTATGCAGCTGCATCATCCAATAAGGTTAAATTATGAATGTCCTCACCAACAGTATGGTTGTTATGAATCAATCCATGAATTTATCTTTTCACCTGCTTCACCTCTCCTCTCCCCCCAACCCTTATCATGTATATATATATAAAACAAGTTCAGTTAACCATAAACATGTATTTTTTATGGTTAACTGAACTTGTTTATTTGTAACTTTAATGTAACGAGCTAACTACTAATTTTAAAGACAAATTAAAAAAATCTTAATGCTAGCATTGTTATTTGATAGAATTCTGCTAAAAAAATTTTACACAAACATATTTTCCAATCAAGAATGTTTTAAAAATGTGATTAAAATATAGCTCTGGGGAACTAAAGAGTGGCCCAACCAGTATAAATATGACTGTGATTAATGAAATCTTAAGCGTATGTATTCATTTGTTCTGACCTTGGGAATTTCAACATGGCTGCAATGACAGAGATGTAGAATCATATCTTGCAGTGTATATTTAGTTGTGTGTTTTAATTTAAGTTGACTCTAACTCTCTGATAATCATTTTGGATGGTTGTCTAAAACTAAACAATTGTGCACTTATTAATTTTATTTGATTATGTTGCAAAATAATGTGATATAAACATCAATAATACCAAGGTTTTATCGACTTTTTTGGTATGTAATATTTGTTATGATTATTTAATTAAATGATTTATTTGGAACCTTTTTGATAACTTATTGTTTACAAGAGGTATGGAGAATATTGTAAGCTGTAGACTTTGTATGCAATTAACAAATACGTTCTCGAAAACTGTTGCCTGAAGGCACTTGTAAACATAACCTGTTATTATATTTTTTTTATTGTTAATAGCTCAAGTTCCAAAATGTAACGACACACAACTATAGCAAAGACAGAAATCAACTATACATATCACTATCATCATCACTACTGTATATTAATCTAGTTTATTTAAAAATAGCCTTGGCATTCAAGAAAATGCAAGGGCCTAATAATAGGTTTTTTTGTGGGACTGAATCCAAACTGAAATAAAAAACCGTACGGTTGAAAATAAGTATACTAGGCTATCTACTAATTTATATAAAAATACTTAAACATAAATCTGCAACTATTTAGAATGAATATCATACTACCAAGGCTGTGGAGTCAGTGTCATGGAGTCGGAGTTGTAAGCAATTTTGGATGGAGTCTAGTCTGAGTTGGAGTCAGTAAAAATATACTGACTTTGACTACAGCATAAAAAAACTTATAATATTTTAACAATATATAGTAACTAGGCTAGATATAATTTTAACATTTTTTAATTTTTTAGGATCATTTTTAGTAATTTTGTTTGACAAATTTATTCATATATAAATTCACAACACCAAATAATCTTCCCATTAAGTCATCAATATTGGATCAAATCATTTTACTGCAGTAAATTTTCTATTACTATTTAGTATATACTTTAGCCATTTATCAAGGAGTTGGACATTAGAACACTAAGAGTCGAAGTCTTGGCGTACCGACTCCACAGCCCTGCTTGCTACCCTAAAAAAAATTCTACTTAGTCATTGCATGGAGTCTACTTTCAGTGTGCTACAATCTTACAGCATATTATGATAATATTTTCACGCGTAGCATGATTTAATTACAAATGTATGTAGGCTACAAATAAAAAATAGAAATTCATATAAAATCTATTTGAACACTACCCTACATGCTGCATAATATTACTTCAACTGCCGTAGCCTACCTGACCTGATTTTACTTTACATCAATTACTCTTTCCATCCTGTAGCCTGGGTCAGTTTTTTATTCAAGCCATATTTTACACTACCGGCCTGCTAGGCCTGTCGTAGCTTCATATGTCTTATACTTTAACTTAAGACTAGGACATGCACAAAATCCAGTCCCTGGCCGTTAATTCATCACTGTAAAAGGGTAAAACCACATTTCATCAATGATAAATTTTCGGCAATGCCAGGAATCTAACCCGGAACCCTTAGCTTGGTAGACAGACAGCCTACTGACTGAGATAGGGTGTCGGATGTCTTGATCTTACACTCTAATATTTTTAAGAAGTACCTAGGTAGCTATTAAGTAGGCTTCTTCTAAAAACATCTATAAAATAAACTAATTAGCCTTACAGTATAATTTAAAAACCAATTTGGTCCCTCCCCAGGTAAAAATATTTTTCAAACTCTTAGGCAAATCTTAACATGTAATTTTGACCTGCGCTTTGATTTGGTGACTACTAATGCATAAAACCCATTTTTAGCTATGTTATGGATAGTGATGGAATCGTCTAGTTTTAATTAAAGTGGCTCATTATCTTAATGTTCAGCCAAAAGGCTGCTCTTATTTTCAGTTTTGAATTAGTTACAAGTAAGCTCAGCCAGGTATAGTTTTTTTTTCTTTTTCAAAAATACTTATTTTACCTTAGATGGAATATTGTTGATGGCTTTATCAAGCATCATTACCAAGTTGTTTGAGATGTCTAATTAACTTTGTCATCTTCAACAATACACATCATCCTCTTCAGTGGCTGAATGGTCTAAAGAGTCACTCTCGCGTTAGATTAGCCTGCCTGCTGAAGATAGGGCTATCAGGGTTCGAACCTGGGTCTGGTCTACTGAGGTTGTTTTTTCCTAAAATGGTTACACTCTCCTTTCACGAAAATGCGGGTAGGAAATCTCCAAACTGCTTCCTTCCTAATCCCTACCCTATTATAGAAATGATCATACATGCACATAACCTTTACAGGTAGTAAGACTTAAAGACGTGGTGGAAAAATAATAAATAACCACACAACTATTTGTATCTTAAACTACATGATAGCAATACATCCTGAGCTCGGGATTATAAGATTTTTTTCTCTTATACAACCTGATCAAAAAACGTATAAATCGTCAGGATTAAAATAAATTTTTAGTAAGTTATCGTACACATAATTTTTAAAACAAATCAAATTATAAACAAGATTTTATAAATAAACTGATGAATTTAAAACTTAAGCGTATTTGATATTACCATAACCTTCAAAAGTATTAATATTTAACCTTAGAAAACCATGAAGATTCGGAAAACTCGCTTTGGCGGCCCCATGGTCTAAGTTTTTAACTCTCGCAGTAGACTAGTTTGCCATTGACAGGGAGATCGAGGTTCTAATCTTGGTCGGGTGTACTGAGGATGGTTTTTCTAAAGTAGTCTTACACTTTCCCTCCACACACATGTGAGTAGGCCCGAAACACTTACTTTAAATTCAACCTTCCTCATCCCTAAAACCATTAGTGTGATCAGTACACTTGTGTATAACTTGAATGGGTAAGAAGATGCAGTGCTGAAAAATATATATTCAGAAAGTTTTTAATTTTTCTATTTTATTTAGCACTGCGTCTTACTACCTGTTTGGGTTACACACTTAATTTCATTTCAATTGAATAGCATGAAATACTCCAGAGTAAATGATTTGCACCTTTAGATGAAGCGTCACTGAGCCACTCAGTGGGAAGCTACCATGGACGAACGCCGCGTAGCCGACTACTTTGTAGTGGCAGGCCTGCCCGATCAGCCTGAACTTCAAGAAGACTTCTCTTGCGACGGAGTGCACCTCAAGCCCACACACAATCAAGCGCCAATTACTGATGTCACTGTTGTGTTCCCAGGGCTAGGGGAGGAGCCACCCCCAGAGTTCACGATTATAGAATCCACACCCACAGGTTTGAGAAAATTAAAATAAAAACTGAAAGTTATTTGGTGAAGATTTTTATAAAAATCAACCACCGTTCACAACATGTATAGTATTTGGGGAAAAAAAAATTCTCTAAGATATTTTTCTACTAAAATTGCCCCTCTTAGAAAATTATCATGAATAAAGGACAAGAAAAAATATTTTGATCTTCATGTATCTGTATTGAAGTCCTCTATTTCCAAGAAAAGTGATATAAATCAAACTCCAGTAGGTAGGCTTTTAAAACTAAACAATCTAATAATTATTAATTATTAATCTAAATGTGGTGTTTTACAGAATTTTTTTTATCCAACCACTAATATGGTCACTAACCCATTGAGTACTAAATAAATTTAGAGGGTTGTATCGTAAATTTATTGACATATTTAATACACAAGCCTCTTTTTATCGCTCTCAATTGAGGAAATGTAAACATTGCTTGAAAATGGTGGAAAGTTCAAACATATCTTACAATATTTCTTGATAAGAAATAACTGTTTGAAATAAATTTATTTGCAATCAAACTAGACAAACGTAACAATTAGGTACCATACTCTTCATACTTTGTTTATACATGTTTATTTATTTATCTTACCAGGCTGGTTTTAATTTTCAAATAGAAAGGGCAATAGATAAACATTATTAATTGATAATTTTTAGTTTACAAAATCTCTCCGACTTAAAAACATATTTGCTAAACACCTTTAAGTCATACGTTACCCACAGATTTATTTGACTCATTTTTATCTTGAGCCATTGACAGATAATAAAAGAGGTTAACACATATTTATTTCAGGTTATTGTGCAGACTTGAATCATGGCAGTTTGCGTAGTCCTGATATCTACTTGTGCTACAGGCGAGGACGAGACAAGCCTCCTCTCGTCGATATTGGGTTTGTTATTACTTTTATACATTATTAATTACACTGGCTTTTATGGTTTATTTTTTACGCTCTGCCTATTTAGGTTATCCTGCATTATTTTGCTTAAATCTAAAAAATATTTAAATTATGACTGTTCTAAGTACAAATAATCTGGACTATCCGAAAAAAGATGAGGGGATTTATTATTAAATATAGTGTCACGACCTACCTTCTGTGAGCTTGATTTGTCAAGATAGCTCGTGGGAGGGGTTAGGTCGCAGGCAAGCAAACTCATGTGGGTTCATATAAATACATAGGGTTACAAATTTTGGTTTAATAGAAGTCACTAAAAGATAATACAAAATGTGATGTTAAATGAATGATAAAGAAATGTAGAGACTGGACACTCACGCTTGTGGAGGAATCGGCTTACACTCGTGGAAATATAGCCTGATGGAATTGACTGACATTCTGTGTGACCCACACAGAACTTGATCTCTGGACCCTGGGCTCAACGGATGTCTTCTAAGCACAAGTACTACAGATGACCCGAAGATATAGTCTGTCATGGTCTGGCGTCGGGCAACGTAACTGCCTACGATATTGATAGAATTGTAACAGCCCCGATGTCAAAAAATAAAAGTATTTTATAGCCCATTATGGCCCCTCTCCTGACCATCTAGATCAAATATTGTTATGAATGGTCAGCATTCTCTTTAATCCTTTCTAGTTCAATACGTCATATACGATGAGCCAGCACTTTTTAGCACATGCGTCCACTCGAGTTATGTAAATCAAAACAAACATTCAAACATTGTTCAGTGATTATGACAATAGTGAAATACTGTCGGTAGAGGTGTGCGAAGTCCACTTTTTCAATTCAAAGTGAATTCAAATTAAATATTCTTGAAGCTGAATTGAAGTTTGAATATCTTTGTTAAGGGTTTTATGCTTAAAAAATAACAATTGTGCTTATTTATATAACTTTATGAACTAAAATCACTTTGATAATATCTTATTGCCCTTTTTTTTTTCCTAAGCTGGTAAATCAAGTTTTTACAACAACATTTACATCACATTTTTCCATAAGAATAATAATTTGTAATTAACATAATAACTCATAACACGGTAATTATTGAACATAATTTGAGAATTTTAGCAGTCACTATTTTCATTTGTTTCTCATCATCATAATCATCATAATCATCATCATCATCATCATTATCATCACCATAATCATCACCATCATCGTCATTGTCATCATTACGAAAGCTTTGTTATTGTTGAAACCAAATTATTTTTAAATCCAAGTAGAAGTTATGAAGCTCCGCACACCTCTATTTGTTGCTAATAATTTTTCTGTTCATACAGCATCATGTATGAAGGTAAGGAACGCATCATGTCAGATTCTGAAGTGGTTCTGACGACGCCAGGGGGTCGAGTAGCCAATGTCAACAACTCGACCGCCAAGATTTTTGTGACATATCGTCGTGCGAGTCTCAGCATGCCTTGCAACGAATTGGTGGTTACGGATATCTGTGTAATTCTCACAAACAAGGGAGAAACGGCTCCGCATGCCTTCTGCATGATAAACAAGAACCTTAATAAAGGCATGGTAAGTACACTCGGCAACTGCTAAAATTTTTTACAGTGACATATTTTACAATTAAGAATGTTTTGAATGTTTTAAAAATGTGATTAAAATATATCTCTGGGGAACTAAAGAGTGGCCAAGCATCCGACCTCATATAAAAATATGTTGGTATTCAACTTCATAACATACCAAAAACTATAAAATGTTCATAGTAATAAAAAAAATTCTATTATAACAAAAAATATATATAAAGTTTACCAAGTATTAAATCATATAATCAAAATAATAAAACATAATTAGGAATGTTACGCCCTCTCTTTTTCTACCTCGTAGTTTAAGGCCACCGTAAACAACAATACGAGTAAGAAAGGGCATAATCTAAACATAAAAAATAAACTAAATAAATAAGAAACACAAAGCAGAGAGTTTTGAGAAAATAGTCATTTAATATGAATTTCTAAACAACATTTAATGAACATAGTGGCCTCGACCATCCTAGTAGCAAAAGTATGTTGCGAAAATAGATAGTAGGAAAACATTCTTCCAGAATACACCATAAACAATATTATATATCCATACTTGTTTAACAAAAGAGATTCTAAGCTTTACCTCCAAAATATTCTTAGTTTTAAACACATAGAATGGGTTCATATCAAAAATAAGATATACTAATATACGTAATTCCCACAAATAAACATATAAAGAGTCCGTGACGTTAAGTCAATTAATTTAATTGAAAAGATCAATATAACGAAACACTTTTGAGGATATTTACAATATAAGACATTTTCTTATTACCGTGACCAAGGTTGTCAATCCATCCACGATAGCGATGAGTTCAACATTTTCACGTAGTGGTAATGAAGATCCGTGCGGATGTTGACAGAAGCAGTATTCGTAGCTTGCAATAGAATACGGAGCACGAGCGTTCTTGATAGATTTAATATAAGGTGTCTCTCTATTCATAGCGTAGTCTAGTCTATCACATTTATATAACAAAACATATCTCGTCAACACAGAATTCTTAGCGAGAGTATTAATCGTAATCAACAGAACTCTTCACGAGCAACATAATGAAATCTTAACCAGACATCACGACAATAACATATGTCTGAACCGGACTCCACGAAAATAATAGTAGATTGAATATGACTCCACGAAAATAATAGAAGAATGAACATGACTCAACGAAAATAATAGATGAATGAACCGAGCTCATCACGAGCATAATAGCAGATTGAACAGCGCTCCACAAAAATAGTAATCTAGAATGAACATGACTCCACGAAAATAATAGATGAATGAACCGAGCTCATCACGAGCATAATAGCAGATTGAACACATATCCTAAGCGGATATCAGTTATATACTGGTCTAGTTGCGTAGCACAAAAAGGGGGGTGGTAAGTTGCCAGTTGGTCAGTCACGCCACATCTTAGGGAAGTTCAGCGAGCAGGCCTCTGGTAGGTTAAACCGCTCGACTCCAACGGTTTTCCGTCTTGAAATTTGAATCCTCATCAAATGATTGGCTTGCTACGTCAGGGGTCTGTAGCGAGCTCCGGCGCGGTCTGTGACGTCATCTTCCCCTGACAGCTGGCGACCATGACTTGCGTTCGTCAGTTTCTACTTGACGGTATGATGTACACATCGAAGTGCGGATGCACTTGGTACAGTTGCCCCACTCGCCGATTTAGGACGTTTTTTTAACCAGCGAGCTATCTTCGGCGTCCAGGACATCAGATCCAGGGGGTACGTTTATTTATTGAGTTATAAGTAGAAGTTGATTTGTATATTATTGAAGGAGTATTGTACATAAAGAGATGATTTAATTTAAGGACTGTTTTAGGACTGGAATAACAATAAAGAAGTTTACTATTGTTTTTTGGCTATTTTTCGTAGTTTCTCGGGGCGGGTAGTATGATTGTTCAGGCGAATTGGTCGAGAAGGACAACGTTGTAACCTTACATCTTTGTAATGTTACAGGAATTACATTATAGTAAACATGTATTATTACCTACAAATGAAGCCTCATTGAATCAAACATTTGTAAATAAAAAACAAATGAAAAAAGTATAACAAACAGTCGTTGAGAACACAAGTCTATTCAATTCACCAAATAGAATCGTTAAATGAATGTGCACTGTTTTGAATTAATAACATTAGAAAGAAAATGTAAGTACTGTAGGCCTACTGGTAGCAACTTAAAATAGTTAAGTAGGGCTACTTGAAATTAAAAATTTTTCTTTAACTATTATTTGTCAAATAAAAGAGATTAGCTTTGTAAACACAGTCAAAAACTATTTTTTTAGATATTTAATAAAAAATGTAACTGTACAGAAAATCTAACGTGCTTGATACCCTACTCCCCCCTTAATGCAAAACTTGGATTCGACCATTACAACAAATGGCCGCTTTAAACTTTACTCTCACAATCTTATAGATATCTACTAAACACACTTAAAGTCTTTAAAACTAAAAATAAAAACAAAAAAATTCATATAAACTCGAAATTAATACACTAAGTTGCAGATTTTAAAAGGGAAAGAACACATTTCACACATTACAAAAATATAAAGTTGTCTGCCATAGCTGATCCTACGCACATTAGCTCGCCAGAAATTAGTGATAAAGTGTTGTCATTTTGTTTAGTTGCCATTTTTATTGAGAGCTAAGAATCGAAGTAGCGAGAATCGTAATATTAAGATAGATTCTCAATTCTTTCGATACCAGTAAGAATCGAGGCTATCGAGGAATTGAGTTTGACAGCCCTAATATATATATGGTTTTATAAATATATCAAATGAATAATTGCTTAATGACTTAGAAATTTATGAAAACAGTGTGGCAACACTACAATAATGTAAATGTTAAGAGTTCAAGGAAGTCAACCTTAAAGGAAAGTTAGGCGAGCCCTTGAAATAAACAAACTTATCTCTTCATTTCTTCATACTCTACACACTTCCAACTTCATCACTTTCATAGTTAAACATTATTTTAATTTATTATAACTACTCCAATTTCATAATATGAAAGACAAACATTTTTCTTTTTTCCGGCTTTGTATTTGAAAAGGTTTGAAAGTAATGAAGTCTCGCATTTTTTTTAGCGCTGTGTCTTACCACCTGTTCAGCTTATAGCCTACACACATATACTAAATTACACTGATGGTTTAGGGATGAGCAAGGTTGAATTTAGAGGAAGTGTACCCACATTTCATGGGGGAGAGTGGAAAAGCATTTAGGTAAAACCAAGCTCGATACACCCAACTGGGACTCAAACCCTGATCTCCTTGTTATTGGCATTTTAGTATATTATGATAGTGACGCCTTAGATCATGTGGCCATCGAAGTAGGTACTTGCATTTTTTTTAGCACCTCATCTTTTTCCCATTTGGGTTATACGTTTATTTACTAGTTACGCTAATGTGTTAGAGATGAGGAAGCTTGAATTTAAAGGAAATGTACCTGCATTTGCATGGGGGAGAGAGAGTGGGAAACTATTACTCGCATTGTCGCCAGATGACAAGTTGCCATTGATATGACTGAATGAAGGCTTGAATAAATCAATAGCATGATGAAAAACATACTAAGAAATATGTCTATCATTTTATATATTTCAGGTGGGCTCAGATGTGTTCCTCTGTTACAAG
Source organism: Timema genevievae (assembly GCA_902155825.1). Classification (NCBI taxonomy): domain Eukaryota; kingdom Metazoa; phylum Arthropoda; class Insecta; order Phasmatodea; family Timematidae; genus Timema; species Timema genevievae. Next base: position 159,008 of record CABFWO010000700.1, read on the forward strand.
AAGTCGATGAATCGAGCAAATTTGATACCTTACAAACCAGGTATATATGCACAGGAAAAATAATACTGTCTAATTTCACCCTGATATTATTTTACAACATTCAAATTCAAGTTCTAGATTTTTCAAGTTTACAATTTCTTTTTTCTCTAGGCTACAAAAAAAAATATATATCTTTGGTTATGTTTCCAAATTATTGATGTATGTTTTAAGTAGTATTTACTAAGTATTGTATTTTTCCACTTTTGAGTATTTATATTTTATAGAATAAATTATGAAATAAATTAAATCAAGTTAAGGGGAAGATTTTTAAAATTGAATTCGTAAAAAGTTGTTTAATGGTTGGTACTACTGCTCTTATGTCATAAACAACAAAGAGGATACTTTTTTCTTACAATTTATTTATTATTAATAATAATAATAATAATATTAGAACCGCGTCTTACTACCCGTTCGGGTTATACGCTTAAGTACTAATTACGCTAATGGATTAGGAATTGGGAGGGTTGAATTAGAGGAAGTGAACCCGCATTTGCGTGGAAGGAGAGTGGAAAACCATTTAGGAAAAACCACCCCCAGTTCACCCGACCGAGATTCGAACCTCGATCTCCCCGTCCTCGGTGGTTGGGCTCAACACGACTAGCGCGTTAGCCAACTACGCCACATTTATTAATACAATTTTTGTCTTTTTTTGAGAATTTGCTACTCCCCCAACTAGACAAGTCTATAGTTTCTTTTACTAAATTGTTAAAATTGTTACATAAAATCAAGGTCTTCATAATTATATTCGAGATACTTTTTTTAGATGTCCACAAGAGTTGGGACAAATCCATTATTTTCCGAATCTTCAATTTACCTTCGAATCCGAATCTTTGAAAAAATGAAACATAAGAGAAAATATCTATATAAGAGAATAGTAGAACATATAAATTGTGATTAAATGTTAACATTCTTTCTTTTAATTCATTCATTATAACATTCATACATTAAGTTAAGTGTTAACTTACTGGTCTGGGGCCTGGTTGATAAGTTCATTCTATAATCATTTCTTAACCACCAATAAGTAGGGATGTGCGAGAACAATTTTTTTTTTCAATTCGAGACAAGAATATAAAAAAGTATCAAGACATGAGAATGAGACGAGAAAACGTCCTTTGAAAGTAAAAAAAAAAATTATGTTTATTAAAGTAAATATATAGTTTATAGAGTACCTTTTTGATATTTGAGCTGGCGCTTGCTTTAGATTGTCTTATATATTGTTCATTCAAACAATTGAGATATAACTCTACACATTTTAAATGCAATTAATAAAATAGTGATAGATAGTTACAATGAACAGCATCTATAATTTAAATTTGTAGTCTAACAGCTTATATTGTCAAAGTTTGATGTTGAAAATCAATATTTATAACCAAAACATTTCTTGTTTAAGGTTGTTTTTGGGGGGTGGAATGCAGCCAATTTTTGGGTTATTATGGTATTATTGGAAATAATAAATTCCCAATTTGGTTTTTTAATTTCTTAGAGCCATTATTTGCTGATTTTTATTTCTCGAATTTTCGAGATTAATTTTTTAAATATCGAGATTATTTTTTTCTTGAATTTTCTAGATATTTTCGAGTCGTACCAAATCCAATAAGCAGTACTAGAGCTCCAATACAAATTTCACTTGAATAATTGAATACATATTTTTTTAAGGATATGCGTCTCGAATCCAAAATTTTCTTGTTTCCTGTGGTCTCGAATATCCTTATGGGTTTAAAGGATTCGAGGGCCCATCCATAATTTTTACAAATCTCTCAAATACCATCAGGTTCTATTGATTTGATTGTCCCATCTCTAATTATATCACAAAGGTTTTTCCTTAAATAAATTTTTGTTTAAATTTTGTCTCACATATTTTATTCTACCGTATTAAATAGACATCTGCTTTAAAAGATTAGAGAAACAAAAATTGATATATTAATTTGTTTTAAGGTATTTTGATGCGCTACCCACACTACGACCATGCCAACTTTGCGTTTCCTGCCTCTTTGCCATTGTTCTGTCTCCCCATGGGCGCTACCGTCGAGTGTTGGCCCTCAAGAGCCACCCAACCAAGACCAGTCTTCTCGACCTTTGTGCTTACTGTATCGGATGCATCGGAAAAGGTAAATATTGAATTGGTCTCCGGTCTAATACAATGGTGATAAAAACATGATGGATGATTTCAAAACTCTACATATATGTGATACGGCTATATCCGTCACCTAAAGATAACTTTATCTTGTAAGCTTTACTACTTTTGTACATTTAATTATACAAGCAGACTGTGAGTAGTGGGAGATATAGTTATACAATATATAATATATTTTTTAATCCGGCAAAAGGTAATATTGAAGGACTCTATTTGCTATGAAATCATCTTAGAATTAAACCAAATGATTAAAATTCGAATTCTTGCAATAAAATTGAGAATTCCAAATACTCATATTTTTCGAGTTTTGTAAAAATTGTCATGTTGAAACAAATATTAAAACTTGACTCGAAATCAAATTTTCGAATCCTAGTCCCGGCTGTGAGTCTCGTGTTCAGTTGTTGTTTTTTAATCTACAAAAATATGTGAAACTCTAATAAATTATTTTCATAATATAATGAAAAACATGCTACACATATTTACAAATAAAATTAATTATTACAACTTTGCAAACTCTTTGCAGTAAAGTCGAGCTGTATTCATTTTCTATTTACTTTTCAAACAAACTTCTTTTTTTTTGTTTGCTCATTATGTAGTTGTACGGCTCTGCGGTCACGTTCTATGAGCGAATGTTGACAGATAATCTGACAATCGAGCAGTGCAAACAGTTGGAACTCTCACCCAACGATGATGACAATACTGTCAATGTCAACAAATGCATCTGCCTGCTGTCTCACTGGCCATTTTTTGACACCTTTGAAAAGTTCCTTCTGTTCCTGTATAATATGTCCTGTACTGGTCCACACACCGTGCCTATTGAGAGGTAATGTATAATATGCTCTAGGTCTAGTGGTAGTTCAAGGTAACAGGATGGCGATGAATGTACCAGCATTTGTTTTGACGAAACACTAAAGTGAGATCTGGTTCATTAGCCGCATGGTCACTCTCACAATAGAATAGACTGCTGATGGCAGGAAGATCGGGGTTCACATCCCTGTTGGATGTTTTTAAGGGGGTTTTCTTAAATGGTTTAGTAATCTCCTTGCAAATGTGGGCACACAGTCTCTAAATTCAATGTTTCTATCCCTAATACACTGGTGTAATTAGAACATATTTGTATAACCTTAACAGGTAATAAAAAATTGAACACAACACCTTAATTGAAGCCAGTTCGAATTGAACCCTGGGTAGTCACTTGGGACATTAATCCACTCAGCCAACCCAGCCTTTAGCTCTTTATTTCCCATTGTATGGCACTAATGATCGGGAGGGAAATGACATACAGGTTTGGTCGCCATATGTGCCGCTCTGTTGGCACAAAACATTGCCCAGGCTACACCATAGGAGGTTGTATAAATATACTACCTGCTATGAGATGATGTGACGATAGTTATGAAGTTATGGAGCTGGGGTGAATCATAACCTAACTTAAGCATAATTAACCAAACTCTGGTGACCATTGGGATTATTCCTCATAAGTGAAAAATAGCTGAGATACAAGCCGGGAATCGAACTTGGGACCCCAAAGCTCGTAGCCAAGTGCACTGACCACTACACCACGGAGCCAGTAGCTCGTTATCAAGAAGCTAACATATTTTTTTTAAATCATATTTTAAATAAGGTATAGGAAAGGTGGATAGAAACATATAAAAGAGACAAACACAATATGGCTTTTACAATGAAAAGAAGAACATAGTTCACATTTTACATTGCTGCCATTGGGCAAAGAGGTAATGGTTGCCTCTTAAAGAAAATTGATCATCACCACCCAATCCCCCGACCTAGGTTTCATTCTATCAGAACTCATCAGGGAGGAGTGTGAAACGCGCAACGCAACTTCCTAAAAGAGGAAACCAAAAAAACACAAAAGGGAAAAAATGAAAAATTGTAAAGAACATTGAACATAGAAAAGGACATGGATATGTTTCTATCCACCTTTCCTATACCTTCTTCCAAATATAATACAATTTTAAGCAAAATATAATATGTAATTGAATAAAAGGATAGAATTGAATAAAAATGAAGTACAAATAAAAATCACCAACACATATTTACTAACACTTCATTAAATAATGCTTGCATGTCATGAAAGCATCTAAATATTGAGATGCTTGTAACTAGGCTTACGTGTGCATGACTTTACTTTTATTTGGGCTTCATTTCATACAATTCCATCATATTTATTTAAATTATATCAAGAATTAGTTTAAATCTTTTGATACTTTGTATGAATAATTTATTCCATCACAGATAGAACCAGATGTCCACAAATGTGCTTGGTTTTGACTTGAAAGGCTAAAATTCAATCTCAGACAAAGTTCAATGAGTTTTTTTCCCCCATTTGTTGAATTCTTATCTTCTTTCAAAATGAATGTTGATACATTTTCAAAAAGTCAACTCACTAATACAGTTCTTTTTGTATAGTCTTCAAGCTGAAAATTGTCACCATATTAGTACTAAAGGATAAAAATAGAATATTTAGTTGAAACATTATTAAAATATTATTTAAATTTAGAAAATAAAATGTTATTTTTTGTATGTTTGTAGTGTAAAAGTTTGAGAATGATGAACTTTTATTTTAGACACATATCTCACTTCTTGGAAAATGTTCCGTTCCCGTCGCCTCAGAGGCCACAGATCCTGGTTCAACTTTCAGCCTCGGATCGTGTCGTACTGACACAGCCGGAGGATCTGCCCTTGCCCAGAAGGTTAGTTAGTATTTTATTTTATTGGTGGATATGATCATTATTACTTTCAATGCGTTTGCATTTGGGAGAAGAGGATTTAAGGCTATGAGACGAAAATTCTCATTGCATTTCTTTATTTTATTCGAAGTATTAAACATACACGTTTTGAACCATCTGATTATATCAGCACACAGCTTATAAACTATACTAAATTTAGAACAGACACAACATCCTGCCCCTGGTCATCAATTTATCGTTGTGAAAAGGGAAATCCACATTTGACCAATGATGCATTTTATGGTCACACGAGGAATCAAACTTGAGAACCCTTAGCTCAGTAGACAGACACACTATCGACTGAACAGATGTGTTGGAAATATTAACTTATTAAAATGGCCCGGCTTTTGCAGACTAATAAAATTACACTAGAAAGGTTAAAAAAAGAATTACTACAAGTTTATAAAAAATCCTAGAACTAAAATTTGGTAAGAATGCACAAGAGTAGACCAAACAAGCTCTCAACAAATATGAATTAAAATATATCTGTATACAGTAGACCTCCGCTCATAAGGCAGACTAGGTTCTAAAGCCCTGCTGTAAATCGAATTATAGCCCTCTTTAACTTTAAAATTCACATAAAATTCTAATAACATGTTTACACGATCTTATATAAAATGCACAATAGAGTTAGGCCTAAAAATAATTGAAAACAATCTAATGATTATTGGATAATTGCCATCATTCAATAATTGATACTAAAATCATTAGATGGTGCCCATCACTATTGTAAACAAACTGAATTACCGAGTAAAATGATGGCCAAAGCAATTCACTGCACGCATCATGCTGAAAAACACTGGAAGACCAAAACAAGCGCCAAACATAGTGAACATGTATTTAATTGAAAACTGCCATATTATCGGAGCACTGTAAAGAGGAACGCTGTAGAACAGGCCCCTACTGGACATGGTAAACTCTTAACACTAACATTGGTTTACAGATGTACCTACTTCATAAGTATTAGCTACCCTCTCCTATCTCAACACGTTGCAGTTTAATTGTAGTAGCTCCCCATAAATGTGAATTTTACTGCCATGAAAGTAAATTATTTACAAAGTTCAATTGAAGCCTAAATCATTTTTTTCAATTTTGATAACTTCATGGTGAAAATAATCCTTCAATTTCAATACCTACATTGATAATATTTAGAGTTGTGTAGAAACCACCATTTTACGAATCCAAATCTTCACTTTACTTTCTAATCTCGCATCCAAATCCGAACTTTGGAAAAAATTATGAATATGAGAGGAAATATAAATATAACAGAATAATAGAAAATAAAAATAATAGCTAAATGTTAATATTCTTTCTTTTAATCCATTCATTATAACATTCATACATTCAGTTAAGTGTGAAATTATTGGTCTGAGGTCTGGTTATTATGCTCAACCTACGGTAAATATTTTGTTGTGAACCACCAAAAAGCTGTATTAGACCTCTAAAACAGATTTCACTTGAAAAAAAGCTATTTTTTTTTTTTTAGCATTTGATGCTTGAATCCCAAATTTTCTCAAATCTTCGAGTCTTGTGTGTTTGTGTGTTTTTTGGTGTTTATCTAAACAATTTCTACTCCATTATCACCAAGGTAAGTGTGTTGGCAATCCCTCCTAATTTAAACCAAAAAATAATAATGACTAAAATTTATGTAAGGCAAGAAAAAATCCAAAGTGAGAAAAAGTAATGAAAAAATTACCTAAAGAATATGAATCTCTATAGCAAGGGAATCATGATAGGTGATTTACAAAAATTAAATAACATGTCATCAAAATCCAGTCAGTGCTAATTACCAATTACCAATTACCATAGTTCTCACATGACCCTGTCATGAGTACCAGAACTCGGTTGTCTCACTTGTTTGGTTGCCATTTTTGAAATCCTCCCAAGATATGTTAATTTTTTAGATTGCAATCAAGCACTTCAATTTGAGTGCTAATAGGCAGGCTTGACAGCTGTTTCATGTCTTTTAAAATCATATTATACAAAAAAATTATAAACCATTATGTAAAAAGTGGTGTAACTAAATATTTCAATAAATGTCAGTTATGTGGCAAGTGCTATTTTAAATTTATTAACAATTTTTGTTTTACCTTAATCATAACCTGTATTCATTTCTGATAAATTTAATCATTTAGACAGACATGTATCAACATATTTTGGAAGTAAAGAACGCTATTATAATCTATTTTAGGAATATTACTTAAAACTTAATGTAGTATTGAAACTAAGGTTTTTTTATATTTTTTTAATCTTAAACAAATTTTTTCTGTTCATAAAATTGAGCTAAACTCAATCATATAACATTATATTGTCATGAAACTTAAATTTTTGGTTTGCGTGTTGGGTTATTTGTTTCTCCTTGGACAGTGGCGCTAGTTTTCGAGAACTGCTGATGAACCTAGGACCTGATAATTGTCTTATGGTGCTCTTGCTAGCACTGACAGAACAGAAACTTCTGGTTCATTCTCTCCGTCCTGACGTGTTGACTGCAGTTGCCGAGGCTATTTCTATGGTAAGTTTGCTCTTGGGGTTACTTTCCATGCTTTATTCAAAAAATGTAATGACTACACTGTATTTTCAGCAGGAGTCAAGGAAGCCCCTCCTTATCCAAGCCACCTGGTTATATACTCTTTGATAGCAATTTCTTATTTTGAAAATTTACAGTGAAATTTGTAAAGTTTTTACTATTAAATAAAAAAGTGTTTTATATTAGCTTTGTGTCTTACTAGCAGTCGACCTTAACAATTACGAAGCTTTTTAATAAAAATATTGGCAGTTAAATTATTTAAATTAATTATCCTATATATTATTTCTGTTGTCAACATCCCTTTTTCTCAACTAATACAAAGCCTACAGCGACGAATAAGGTATCAGTGGATAGGATTTTTTATCGACTTCTGACATAGCATACTCAGTTTACATTAAAACATATTGTTTGTTTAAATTTTAAGCTAAAAGAAAAATCTAAATTCAAGACGATTGCATTCCGACATCAAATATTGTATACAAAAAGATATTGTAAATTGTAAATACATTCACATTAATAAACTCTCTTTGCTATTTTGTATATACACTTCGCTGAGTATTTAATTTCAACAACCCAACAAAAGACTAAATCTTTTTTTTGGTGGAGTAAAGGGGTAATGTTGAATGTGCGAAAGTTTCACAAGAGCTTACTGGTACATATACATTTCCAAGTCATTAGGCAGTAATTCATTTTATTAATTTAAGTTTAATTATTGCCACTATATGTTTTATGTACATAGCAAATTAATATTCCCTTGAAAAAATCTTAAGTAATTGAATTGTACATGTTGATAATCTCCTGACTTATTGGATTTGAATAGATTTGCTATAAATATTACAAGCAACTGTGAAATAAAATATTTTATAAATAATCTTAGTTCATAAAGCTGTATAATTAAACACAATATGATATTTTTTTAACATAATACAATTAACAAAAAATATTCCAAATATAATTCGGCTTCAAGGATATTTCATATATTCGATTCAAATTCTCTTGAATTGGAGAAGAAGAGTTTGTACACCCCTACTAGAGTTATCTTTTTTTTTCATATTTCTGATTAAAATCGTTTTTAAAAATATTTTCCAAATATATTATATAGATATAGATATATTTATATTTATATTTTTAAGTCTGTATATTAAAAAAAAATTGTATTCTATTGTTATGGTTGATTCTTTTTGTTAACTTTAATTGTATGCGTTAATCAATTTGTGCCTATTAACAATTGTTGAACTGTGCTTGTAGATAATCTTCCCATTCAAGTGGCAGTGTCCCTACATCCCATTGTGCCCTTTGGGTTTGGCAGAGGTGCTTCATGCGCCCTTGCCCTTCCTTATTGGTGTAGACTCGAGATTCTTTGATCTCTACGACCCGCCAACAGATGTCAACTGCGTTGATCTCGACACTAATAACATAACTGTGTAAGTTAAAATTAGATTAGATACGTTACTCTAGAAACCTCGATTCCTCGAATCCTATGGTATTTGTGAGATTTGAGATTCATAATAATCTCAAAAAAAGTATCTCGAATGCAATATTTTTGAATAGTACAAAATTGTATATTTATATGGTAAGTTCTCTAAAAAAGTGTTCTCTTTCTTTTTTTATGATGTAATAGACTAGACAAATACATCATTATTATTAATTATTATTAAATTGAAAATAACCCTAATTAATCCGTTGCCATTTATGTGATTAATATTCAGTTTTGTGTATTAAGCTGATGCTTCCTCATAACTTTGCAGCTGTGAAGAGAAACGCAACCTGAACACCAAGCTCCTGCCGAAAAAGCCGGCTAGGGCTCTAAAGAACACCCTGGATGTTTTGTCTCAGAAGCTGCGGTTGTTTGTTCAGAGTTTGTCTCAGGATCCTGGAGGGAAAGATGGCAGCATCGACAGAGACTTCCAGCTCAAGAGGAAAGAGGTAGGACTCAAAATGTCTAGTTAAGAAATGGGGTAATCAGTACACCTCAGAACCCTTAAATCACTAAGGATATTTGAGAAAATATAGAATATATGATAAAAAATAAAATATAATTTTTGAAATTTTAAAATTGAATTTATTATAGAGCTCTAATACTTTCTATATTTCATATATTTGATTGGAGTTCACTTTGAATTGTAAAAAATGTACTTCACACACAC
>CABFWO010000700.1:168607-196812 GCA_902155825.1 Timema genevievae
CACACACACACACACACACACACACACACACACACACACACACACACACACACACACACACACACGTGAGAAAAAGGAAAAGCTATATCTATTTATTTAATAATATTGTAAATATTAAGGTTTTAAAGGAAAAATTATGGAATTCATCTGGGCTTGAGGTTGGAAGGAATTTACACTATTTTTTTCTGTAAATAGTTTGCCTCCATGTATTTCAAAAATGTTATTTTTCTTACAGCAAGCGTTGGAGCTGGAAATTCAGGAGGCCTTCTTGAGATTCATGGCTACCATCTTAAAGGGCTACAGAGTTTACTTGCTACCTATCACTAAAGCTCCAACTATCGGTACTACAGATCCAAACTCACTGTTTGATCTGCAAGGTAAATTGAAACTTAACTCTTTTTTTTAGCACTGCATATTACTATCTGTTCAGGTACACACATATGTACTAATTAAACTAGTGAATTAGGTATGAGAAAGGTTACATTTAGAAGAAGTGAACCTGCATTTGTTTGAAGGGAAAGTGGGAAACAATTTAGGAAAAAAACACCCTCAGAAGATCCGACTGGGGGTCTAACCTCGATATCCCCGTCATCAGCAGTCCAGTCTCATGTGAGAGTGACACCATAAACAATTTGGCCACTGAAGCAGGACATTAGAGGTATAGCCAGCACACTCACCTAATTGAAACTGGTGCAAGAAAGGTGGATAGAAATAAACACAGGAACAAACACAATGACGTCTAACTAAAAATGTGTCTAGCTGGGATAGTGTTAATTCTCATTAAAATCGACATAATAGACCTTTACTCACACATGAAAGGCCTAGTGATCAATTTTGCGAAAATATTCCATTTCGTTTTATTATTTGTATTATTCAAAAATGCAACAATGAACTTTAAAAATATTTTGATATTATTTTTAACATTCTAAGTAAAAGTTCATACAAACACACCTTACGGTATTTCGGTGTCACTATTTAATTCCCAACTATCTTTTTTTTGCCTACTTTTTAACACATTATGGCTGGTAACATATCATCATATGATTTTGATAAATTTGACTTTTTAAGGAATTCCCTCTGCCTATTAACTCTCCCTTAAAACTTCCCCACTTTCAAGGCCACCCCTTTCCCCCACCATGTGCTCATCCTCACCTAACTATATAAATATGTTTTTAATACAGAGATCTATATTGTTTAATTGTTTACTGGTAATGTTAGATGAGCTATTAAAATCCTATAATATTTTTAATTAGGTTTTCAGCGATCACGAGACAAGGCTCACCATAAGCTATTTGCACTGGTCATGAAGACACAGATGTTTATTCGTTTCATCGAGGAAAGATCTTTTGTATCAGACATGGATGCTGGCTTGGCTTTCTTTGACGAATGTACCGAGAAGGTAAGCGACCGATTTTAACCAAGCTAGCATTTGATGCCAATACATCTTTTTTTTTTTTAATATGTTTTGTTTTTTTTAATGAAATGTTTCAAGTGAAAAATCCCATTTGTAAACTTTGGTTCCCACTATTCGTATTTCATTGCATAAGTTTTTCTAGTTCTGTTGGGATAACTTTATGTTACAGCTTTAAAAGTTTAAATTAGGGGTCTGCGAGTACTCACATTTGGAGGTCAAACCCAAGTCTTCAATAGAAGCTTGGGTTCAAAGTCGATATCCTTATAGGCTCGACAAATTCAAACCTGTTCATATTTATTAATTTTCATTTATTTGAGGTATTTAACATGCACTTTCTGAACCTACTGATTATATCAGCAAACACCTTATAAACTAACCTAAATTTAAAACAAACACAACATCCAGCCCGCCGGCTGTTAATTCATTACTGTGAAAGGAAACCCACATTTCACCAATGGTAAATTTTTTTGACCATGCCAAGAATCGAACCTGGGACCCTTAACTCTTTGAACCTGTTGTATAAGTTAAAGTTAATCCATCACTACATAATGGTACATTATTTTGTTACATTGATATAACATTATTTAGTGATTTATTAACACGTCATCCATTTTACAAGAACTGAGGATGATGTTTGCCCGTCGAAAATAGTCGTCTACTTACTTGGATGACTGTAGTCAACCTACAAAATTAAGGAGACAAGCATAATCAATAGATAAAGGAGATTTATTTTAGGCTGAAACATTTATTTATTCATCATTTTGTAATATTACTTAACTTTGTATATTCTGTAAATTTTAAATCTATTTTTCATGTTCTCCTACAGTTATTACTTATAATTTACTATTAATGTAAAAATAATTTAATTACACAACAATTTGTTAGTCTGATTTTAACTTTATAATTTATATCATGATTTTATATTTTTACAACATAATTATATTCTCACTACTACTACCTCAACATATCAGTTAATTTTACATTTTAACATCTCATTGTATTTTATCTCATTTAATTATACTCAACATTTTGTCTTTTAAACAATTTTGACTCTCACATTATTATTATTTTACATAATTTGAATAGTAATTTTATTTTTAACTATATAGTTAATGTTTTATAAGTATTTATTATTAAATTCAAACTCAACTTAATGTTTGGGAACTTTCTAAAAATGGGGTGTCCAGTGACATAGAAAACCAGGAAATTTAATGGAATTAGCTTTGTCAGGGAAAAGTCTAAAAAAAATTCAAGGCATTTCATCAGGTTTCTGGGATTTTGATACATTCATTACAAAAACTTCATCTTTTGAATTAAAAAAACCCCATAAAAATGACTTTTTCTTTTTCCTTCCTCATGTCGAACAATTTCGACTGCTGATTTTTTCTAGGTGGATAGTGATGAACTGGACTGTCGATTGATTGAGCTTGACGAGTCTCACAAGAGTGAGCGAACGGTGTTCATACCTCCTCCAGAGCCAATCGGACTTCCTGTGGGGGTTACATATGCTTATAAAGTGAGTGTGTAATGATAGTGTTTTGTAGCCCTCTCATATGTTCAAAAAGTCATGGATGAAGTGTATTTTTCTTTAAAGAATTGTATATAAAGTTTCCTTTTAATACTTCATCCATGGAGAATCACGGGTTTTCAGAAGTAATTTCAATATATTACGTTTTAAAACTTTCTTTCCTGCTTTAAAACTTTCTTTACAAATAAAATACCTCCATTATATTTGAAAATCAGGTGAGGGATGAGTTGGCTTCTTTTACCCAATAGGAAGCTAGCCTTCGCAACATCAGGTTGCCAGGAGTTATCCTATTAGTTAGTTTTAACACTGGTGACAAGGGGTCCAAGAAGCAAGGGGTAGGTCATATATAAGCAGCTTTTGCATATGAATCCACACAGAAAAATAAGTCATTTTGACACATAAACCTAGCATTATCACACAGAAAAACATAATTTTGAACTGCATGGATCTGGTTCTCTGAGTCAATCTGTAAATGAACAAGAACTGTATCATTTTAATGTTAATTTCATAATCATGAATTTGAACAAAGTAAATCACATACAATGTTAAATATCTACTAATTTCGATAATTAACCAAGAACCGGAACAAAACAAAGGGTGCCGCTCATGTTCTAGCAGTTACTGCTGACTCATCACTATTAATCTCTTTTGTAGACAGTCTTCTTCATTGTTATTTAGAAAACTTGGTGGCTGGATGGATTTTACCATGTCTTATAGAGAGACAAGTTGGAAGGCTCGTGATTTATTTTGATCTGTCTATCACCAGGGATTTGTTGGGTTGAAGTAATTTTAAAATTTCCCATCCCAAATCCCGATATTTTGACTAATTTCCTGTCCTGTTCTGAAATAAAAAGTCATTCCCACTCATCCCTAAAAATATTTAAACTTCAATTCGCCTTTGAGAATATTTCATATTATATTCGATTCTTGTTCTCTTCGTATTGAAGTGGACTTCACATATCCCTTTTTATTTAAATATCTCCTTAATATGTGACATTTCAACATATAATCACCTTTAGAACAGCTATAAAACAGTTTTTAACACCGACCAGTGATTTATTGACACCTAAGATCTAAGCATGGGCAATTTCACATATGTCTACATAAAATAAAATGGTGTTGTTTGTTAATTCTCTAAGCCATTCTCTTTTCCTAGATGCACTTAATGAATAGTTTAAAAATTAAAAGTAGTGTTATGTACCAACAACAAACACCTTATCTTCGACTTCTGCTTCCACTTTTCTTTGCATGCTTCAAGCTTTGCTTTGACTTCACTTTGTATTCAAAAGAAAGACACCCCTACAAAAGGGATCAGGGAAGTTACCACTAGTAAGTGAAAACTAAATAATCACACCATCAAACACACAGTCGAAAGCTGTCAGTGCCGAAAATATGGTCGATTTTTGAATCCTGGTCATTTGTAAGGAGAGTACTTTTTGTTAGATACATTCCTAGTCACCCTGTGGTCACAATGTGGTGACATTTCCTCTAAATTCTACCTTCCTCTTCCTTCCTTACCCATACAGTAGTTGAATGTGAATAGTTAGGTAGTAAAGTCCAGTATCTTAATAAAAACCATGAAAATGTTTGATACAGATTAAATACATCTTTTAGTAAGTTTGTTGGCTAGTAGTGAGTGATCTGCTACAGTTGCTTTTTAGTGCACTATACTTCTTTCTAGTTTGGGGGCTATTAGCAACATAAAACTGTTGTTAGGAAATTCTATAACCAGGTTGAATTTGAAGTAATTACATCTTTATTTGCACAAAGAAAGGATGTGAAATTTCAATCTGGAAAAACCCTTCGATGTTTGCATTGCACTCACCCAGAGTTGAACTCTTGGTATCTTAAGTTAGTAAGAGAGTAAAATTCTACAATAGTCCTGGCAGTAGTTGTAACTTTTAATGTAATCAAATTAAGTATTGGTGGTTAACTTAGTTGGGATGAACATCACATATACCTTGGTGATACTGGTGATGAAATTATTGAGATAAAGCACACACAAAAACACATTCTAAACATTAACATTTGCCATTCACAGATGACTTCCTCAGATGGTGAGGTGAAACTGTCTATCATTGAAATATAATAATGAAATTAAAAATAATTAGGGAAGTGAGAACTGCACTTTTTTAATTCAAAACTAATTTGAATAGTTTGAATAAAATATATTCAAATATTCTCAAAGCCAAATCAAAGTTTGAATATCTTTTGTTAAGTGTTTTATGATTGAAAAAACATCAACATAAGAATCCTAAATATAAGTTATAATGGAAAGGCTTAGGTTTCACCTACCATCCCCTGCCCCACACATACACATACACAAACACACACACACACACACACACATACACATACACATACACATACACATACACATACACACATGCACATGCACACACACATGCACACACACATGCACACACACGCACACATGCACACACACATACACACACACGCACACACACGCACACACACGCACACACACGCACACACACNCACACACACACACACACACACACACACACAACAAAAATAAAAACTACTGGATAAAACAAGAGAATAATGCAACCTTGATCCAATCTGTTCTTGATCTGCTTAGCATTTCACAATGAATCCGCTGCTGTTCAGTCGTAAGGAGTTGAAGAACTTCCTCGGATCAGACAGTGCTCGACTCAGCGGAGTTCTACAAGGAAGTCCTCTGGCTCGGAGGACCAAACACGAGATCAAGTCGGCTCAGAAGCTTGCCAGGAAGTACGCTGCCTTACCCGACCTGTGGGCCAAATGCTTGTTGGGAACTTGTTACAGGTGCCGTTTTTCATATTTATGTTTTTTTAAAAAACCGATTTAGTTGTTACAATACTATTAAACTATAGCTGACTTTGATAGTTTTGGGGTAAAGCACTCGTCGCAGGACCTGATGTTTGTGTGCTGAAACTCAGCCAGAGTCGACATCTTGAGGGGTAAAAAATCTGTAACACAACTTCCTTTATATGGAAAGTAAAGCCATCGGTTGGTCTCATGTCGATTGAGGCATGTAAAAAAATCCTGAAAGGTTAGGTCGGGAATTTTTTTTCACGCTGTCTGGAAAAGCAGGGAATTTTATAGTAAAAGATTTGTTGCCACCCTGGCATTGTTGGTTTTCTAAATAAAGAATATATATTTCTCTGTTAATATCCTTATTATTGTTTGGTTGACTATAGTTTATGGTTCATTCACCTGCCAAGCTATGCCATCATGTCTCAGTCAAAGGCTCCCGCTTGTCTGCGTACTGCATACGATATACTTGTTAAAATACACAAGATGAAATTGCAAACCACGGATGAGGTGAGTATTTTCATTTCATCAGCTTTACAGTTTCCTCGTGTATAATCATCATCATTATCATCACCACCATCATCAACTCTTTCCAGCCTGTGGCCTGGTCACTTTATCAAAATACTTCCATCTTCTTCTATTCTTCCACCATTCTTACTCCTTTAATTTTTTCCATTTTTCTACTCCCACTTGAACACTTTCTGTTATCTGCTCCTCCCATCTTTTTATTGGCTTCCCTTGCGGTAAGAATAATGTGTCTCTCATTTCACATCTGAACTTCCATTCACTAACTATTTTTTGTACATCCTTAATAAATTGAATGTTATTACTATACTTATATAATGGATAATTTCTTAATTTGAAAAGTATGAGTATGCAAAGTCCACTTTTTCTCAATTCCAAGTGGACTTGAATCAAATATATGAAATATTCCTGAAGCCAAATTAAAGTTCGAATATTTTTTGTTAATCATTCTTTTCTCAAAAAAATATTTTATTTTGATTATCTATATAACTTGGAAAATGTTTTATTACACTTATTGTTAGTAATATTTTGTTTTATTGTGATCAATCCAGTATTATCACAACCTACAATTCAATTAACTAAGATTTTTTCCATTGAATATGGAATGTTAATGTATTGTATATAACAGCTCAGAATAGTGATAGTTGGTCATAAATTGAGTATTTTATCTGTCATTATTTTTATTGGCAAAATTTCATAATTGTCAAAGTCAAAATCATCTTCGAAGTTTTGCACATCCTGAGTGAAAAGTTAATTTATCTGAAATTTGGGAAGGCTAAGCTCATTTCTTCATTAACTTATATAAAAAAAAGTTTTCAATTAAATACAAATTTTATTTATTGCTTGAAGTTGAAATCATCCGGTTTCTACATGTATGTGGTTGGTCAATATTTTGTTTTACTAGAAATCACGGGTGTGAAACGCTTTGGAAACTTCATCTTGACTTCTAAAATAAATGAGCTTCTACTTCAACAAGAAAAAATTGATAGTTTTAGTTATATTCATTAAAAAAAATAGGCAAAATTCTCATTAATATTCACTTATATCCACTAATAGTTGTTAAGTTCATTACAAATTAAATTAACAAAAAAATTAAACTTCTCCTTAACTTAGAGAATACTCCGTATATTAGATTTTAGTACGTTTTGATTTAAAAAAGTTGACTTTGCACTCTCCTACTGTTAATTTTCAGTGAGTTATATTAATATATCAAGTTATCTATAGCTATTATAAATATTTATCTACTGGTTGATCGAAACTAATTCATGTTGGAAATGTCTGTTTGGGAAAGGTGTGCTATCGTGTGATGATGCAGTTATGCGGGGTATACAGCCAGCCTGTTTTGGCTGTTAAGTTACTGTTCCATATGAAACGCTGCGGCATACAACCCAACGCCATCACCTACGGCTTCTACAACAGAGCTGTGCTTGACTCCACATGGCCCTCGGACTGCACCAACTCAGGCCAGCTTCTTTGGAATAAACTGAGGTTAGTATTACTTGAGCTCCAATGGTCTCTTGATTTATATCACATTATTTACTCATCTGGCTGTATTAGTATCTTAAGGCTCTAAAATAGTCAAGCAGAAATTCATAAAACACTAGAAATCAAGTTGTATATAACTTCCTGGGTGGAGCTGTCAGGTATTAGGAGAACTAACAGGAGAGGAGGAAAATACAAATGAAAAAACAATTTGTGTTGTGGCCCCCGTTTAAATTACTTCATTCAATACACAAAGATCCATTCTTAGCTCCTATATCAATTGGTTTTCATTTTTCGGGCATTTAGATCTTAATGATCAACTGAAATAAGTGGATTTTGGAAATTTTCAGAAAGTGAAGAATTTCAACTATTAAAATATGTTTACAAGTCTATTTATGTGTAGGATCATGAAAATAGTTTTATGTTCATTTCAGTAAACACAAAACTCATGTAATATTAAAGATTTTTTCAATATTTTACCTAAGCACATAATATTTATTCTACCTAATATCCAATTAATTATGGTAGATATGGGACACTATACTTGATTACTTGAATGCCTAAAATCCTATGGTATTTAAAAGATTTGAGATTTGTTAAAATCGCAATAGAATATCTCAAATACAAAAAATAACAATTTTAAGCAATTGGTAAAAGGAATTATACGGACTGGTGTAGATGGCAGAGTAACACAATCACAAAAGGACAAAATTGTATTAATATAGTTAATTTTAGGTGTTTGCGAGTAGACATTTTTCACTTCAGGTTGAGTTTGAGTCGAGTTTGAATTAAAACTATTTTGAGCAGTGTAGAGCAACTTTTGTATAAGAAATAAAGATAGTACGATAGTACAAAGGATATAGGGGATAAGAGTATTTTTGAGTTACCAAGATTATCCAGCTACCTGTTGTCTTGCTCAAACTGCCTCCCCAAAAACCTACTGGTCTGGTGGAATTTAAAGATATTTATAGTACTACTGTTTGATTTTGATATTCAAACTTGCTCTTCGAACATTCAAATCTATTATTCTGTTGTTAATTATTTGAAATTTTGAATATTTGCACATTCCTAACTAACATTTTATTGATAGTTATAAAGTGAAAACTATTAAAGAGGATCTTAGGCCTCTGAAAAGCTCTGTGCTAGCTTTTAAATAACATACTGCAGGTGCAGCCATCAAAGCGGGTGATTAATTAATTAATGTTTGTAGATTTATAGTAAATCATATTTGAAATATTGTTTACAAAATAAACTAAATGATCGTCCTCAATGCTAGGTATAGTCAGCAACAAAATGACCTTGTTGAAACACTTAAATGATTACAACAGACCTTTATATTTCTGATCAATCCAATATATACTGCATTCACGGTAGGAATTACCCTCTGAAAGGTCTTTTTTCCTACCAATATCCTACTATATAATAGCTTTCTGGTAGGGAAAAAGGCCTTTCAGAAAACAATTCCTATGCTGAACAGACTTTACTTACTTGTTTTCACAGAAATGTCATTATGGGCGTGGCTTTGTTCCGGCAAGCTGCCTCTAGAAAGAGAGTGTCTGATGAACTTCCCTCCTACACGGAGAGTGCTGATGTGGTGTCTCGAACGTCTATTGACAGTGGAAACTCTCATGATCAACAAGACCAAGCAGATAGTCGAAGTATCAAGACCAATTCTGGTAAGGACAAAAAGTGTTTACATGTTTAATAAATTGGTATAAAAAAGACCATCAATAAGTAAATATGATAGAATTGTTAAAAAATAAAGCACAAATAAAAGTAAGAAAGCATTTAAACATATTTACAAACACTTAAATATATCTCGATGCCACTGGAATCTTCCTCTGGAGGTAGTAAACTAGTTATTTTGTTTCTAAACTGAGTTTAGTACCTCCTGAAAATGTTGTGTGGCATAGAAATAGTGGCATTTAAGCAGTGGTGGCTGGTGATTTAAACACTAGGGTGTCACAAAATCAAAATTCTAATGAATATTTTGCAAATATATACATATCATCATCATGATCATCATCACCATCACCAACTGTTTCCAACCATTGGCCGAGTCGATTTAGTAAAATGCCCCTATCTTCCTCTATCCTTCCACCATTCATCCTCCTTTAATTGCTTCCATTCTCCTCCGACTTGCATACTTTCTGTTATCCGCTCCTCTCTTCTCCTTCTTGACATCCCTTGTGGTATTTTTCCAACATACTTAATTTCCATCATTTTATTTGGCATCCTCCCTTTCCATCCTCATTACATGCTCTTACCTTCTCTTTCTGGCTTCCTCTACTATCTCATGTATTCCCTTCAGCCAAACTCTCTTCTGGATAACTTAATTCCTAATCTTATTTCTCCATTTGACAGATAACATGCTCCTCACAAACTTCATTCCTATGGCTTCCACTTTCCTAGTCTCTCTTACTTTCATTGGTGGTGACCTGGTGGTCTTGGGGTAAGGTGTCAGACTTTTGTGCTGGGGGTCCGAGGTTCAATCCTCTGTCCCGACACAGATTTATCTGATTACCAAACCCTTCCTTCACCTCTGACAAGACATGTATTAATCATGACTTGTGAATGTGTGGAATGTCATCCCTCCACCGTGGTTCGGATCCCACATTAAACTGTAGGTCCTCCATTTCATCTCATTTTCACCCTACCATTACACATTAGCGTAAGTGCGTATAACCCGAACGGGTAGTAAGAAGCGGTGCTAATAATAATGATAATACATTCATTGTCCATATTTCTGCTGCGTGTGTGACAGTGGGTACAATGTAAGCCCTGCCCTGTACAACACTTCCTTACGCTTCAAGGGCTATAAGGTTATTAATATCAATATGTGTCTGTTTAAATTATTAAAGAAGTTTTCCCTTAAAAAATGTATTGTCTTTTCTCTCTTTCAGCTTATTTTATATTTTGGTCCTGTTTTATTGTTTTCCATTTATGTGTCCTGTCACTAGACATTTTCTTTTTTTGTCTTTATGGCGTTCTCTATAAGTAAATTTGGTTGATCATTTCCAAGCTTATTATTATACTACTATAAAGCCACATGGCTGACTCACTCATTCATTGACATTAATGTTTACCCACTTACAGATGAACTAGAAACTTGAAATTTGGCAAACTTATAGCTTCTAGCCTGTAACTGACAGGAAAATTCCAAAGTTAAAAATTTTAATTTTTAACCCTCGAGCAGAGCAACTTTAAAGTTGGTGCGGACCTCTTTTTGGAGGTCTCTTGTGGCTAAACGGTAAGACTTATCAAGAAACGGATTGCACCAGCAGCTACAGATTTGGCGAGATCCACAAGTTTGGTCCTATTACTTTTTGTCGTATCTTCATCGATTTTTACCTTAGATCGAGCTAGATTTTTGATTTTAGCTAAATTTTGCACATTTTCCACACATTTTTTAATTTTCTGACACTTTTATTTGAAAGCTAGAATCATAAAATTTGGCAGGCATATTGGCACATCCAATTGCCATAAGCATGCCAAATTTGATGATTCTAGCTGCCCTATAAGTATGGAGAAACTAAAATAATGTGTGAAAAATACAATACAATACCAGTAACTTTAAGTCGTTCAAATCGACGCTGGAATTACATTAGTTTACATCCACTTGCAAAGAAAACTCACTGAGGGTTTGGGGGCAGAGCTCCCAACAAGCAAAGCGAGTTCTAATATATATTGGGAAGAAGTTACAGGAAAGGTTGATAGAAAACATATAAAAAGGAACAAACACAATATGGCCTTTACAACCTAACAAACTAGGTCGAGTGATTGGGCGGTAACGATCAATTTTTTTTCCAAGAGGCAGCCATTACCGTCTTGTCCAATAGCAGCAATTTAAAGTGTGAACTGTGTTCTTCATTTCATTGTAAAAGATATATTTTGATTGTTCCTTTATATTTTTTCTATCTACCTTTCCTGTAACATCTTCCAAATATATATTACAAATTACCTCAAAAAGTGAAAAGAGGTTTTCCTTAAAGAGATATAATCTTATTCTAAGGAATTCTGATGAAGCAAATTCTGTGTCGAGTGATTGGATGGCAACTGCTGATTTTTTTTTAGAGATTCAGCCATGATCTTGCTTGAGTAGCATCAGTGTAAAGTGTGAACTCTGTTCTTTTTTTTCATTGTGACGGCCATAATGCATTTTTCTCATTTATTTATTTCAATCCTTCCTTGTACGTTCTTCCTACTATATCTATATCTGTTTGACAATTTTTCTTCCCCACAGACTCGTCCAGTTTTACAATGACTGTTATTAATGAAGAAATATTTGATATTGAAATTGACAATCCCGAAACATTTCTTGAGTACGATATTGAGAAAGAAGACATTTCTCATACAGACAGAATTGATAAACATGATGGTGATGGTAATAAATGTGTGGTTTTGTTTGTCATCCAAATTGTCATATTTTTGTGATACGGACTAGAATAATTTAAGCTAATATCTTTGTGTCTTTAAATTTAATTTGCATCCCACTGTTGTTTTTTTTACAAAAATTGATTGAATATTGGTATTGTTAGGTGTTTTTGTGTGTGTACAAGAATAAATTTTATCTTTTTTTTATTAATAGTTTTATTTCAGAGATGTCGAGCGTAACTGAGTCATACAAGACATGACAGATGAAACCTATCTCATTTGCTACTTTATGAATCATATATCAATAATTTTACTATCTACAAGTTTTTTGTGTGTAAAAAGTGACTAACATTTTATGGGAATAAATCAGGGGTTCAGGGAAAAACAAGACAACACTAATTTTATGAAAAAAAAAGTGTTAGTATTAATTTCTGGGAGCTTACATCTTGAATTAAAATTGGTTTTTATAGTCAGTGAAGACCTCATGGATAGCTAATATCGACAAATATTCTATTTATTTTTTACATTTAGATTTCATGATTTCATAGAAGTTTAAATAGTGAACATTTCCATCTAAATCTATGAGGGTTATCTTGTTTTTGCCCCAACCCCCTCAAATATTTGCTTAGTTTAATTTATTCTTTATATTTTTATATTAACTAGCTTCCTACAAAAAATTTTAATCTTAACTTGTGTTTGATTTTTGAATACTAATAAGATATTAAAAAGGTGTTCATAAACTAACATGTAAATTTTCAATAAACATGAAAGGTGCAATAGTAGTACAAGGCTTGCTCTCAACAATAAATAAAAAGTTATGTAGAACAACTGTAATAAAGCTGTAATAAACATACATTTTTTGATAATTACTTTTGAACTATAGTTTAGTCATTCAATGTCTAACTTTCCCTTACTGAAGCAAAGATTCTACGTCTAAAAAATAAATATGGTTTGTGAATAGTTCTGCATTTACTAATATTTTATTTACTAGGCATTTTCTGGGGAGCAAGTCTTTTCCTAGTCTTCTTTTATGTTTACCAAATCCAACCATTTGGCATACATTCTCATTTGTGAACTTACTATTTATTAGGCTATTGTCTCATTTAAAACTAGTTGTATTACTTGTTTTGACCAACGTAACTTAACCATCTTTCTAATAGAAAGGCTATTAGTGCTTATGTAGGCTACACCAAACATATCATCATCTGATCATGATCATCATTAACGGTTTCCTCCATATTTCTCTATCCTTCCACCACTCTTTCTCCTTTAATTTCTTCCATTCTTTTCCTCTCACTTGAACTTTTTCTGTTATCTGCTCCTATCTTCTCCTTCTTGGCCTCCTCTGCTGTCTTTTCCCCACATACTTCATTTCCAACATTTTCTTCGTCATCCTCTTTTATTAAACATATATTGATTTGAATCCTATTTAGAAAACTCCAATTCATTACATAGTCCACTATAAAACAATTAGTTTTGGGCAACGCGCTCATAACTAATGATTTGGCTGCATTTGATTGGTTAAAACTGACATGGTTGGCTAAGAACCAGTGAATTTAACTGGTGTACTCACCTATCGCAAGTACAGAGGGAAGTCTTATACATTTTGATTTACATTATAGTTGTAGATGGATTGAATCGTATATTTATCAAATCTAAATCTTGAATATTATTATTACTATTTTTTTTTTCAAATCTTGAATCCAAATTATAATCCTTGAAACTTTAAAAATGTAAAATTTTTAAATAAGTTGTTTAAGGCTTGGCACCACTGACAAAATACAATTTTGTTCTATTTTTTTAATTACTTTGTTACCCTACCAACTAAACAAGTCTCTATAAGGAAAACCTCTTTTCTCTTTATGAGGTAGTTGTATTAGATTTTCCATCTTCTTCCCCCCCCTCCCCCCGTTTTTTTTTGTATTTTTTGTTTCCTCTTTTAGGAAGTTGCATTGCGCATTTCACTCTCCTCCCTGATGAGTTCCGATAGAATGAAACCTAGGTCGGGGGATTGGGCGGTGACTATTGTTTTTCTTTAAGAGGCAACCATTACCTCTTTGTCCAATGGCAGCAATGTAAAGTGTGAACTGTGTTCGTCCCTTTTATATGTTTATATCCACCTTTCCTATACCTTTTTCCAAAAATAAAAACTAAACAAGTCTATAAAGCCTTATACCATTTGCTTAAAATTCTTATTTTAAGTCAAGGGTTTCAGAATTTTACTAGAGGTAATTTTTGAGATTCTTACATATCCCTTGAATATCATAGGATTAGAGGGATTCAAAGAATCAAGGATTCGAGCATCCCATCTCTAATAATAGTTTTATCTACTGTTTATTTCCTTGTGCTAACATGCATACTACATATGTATATACATACATAATAACACTGTTCTCTTATTAGGTAGGCAAGAAACTGTGCATATAGCTAAAAAAACAGCCCGTACTAAATCCATCCTCACTAACTTTCTCCACACTTTCCTATCCTTGCATACTCCCTTCACTTCAACAAAATCCATACACCGAGTAATGCATGGTCTTTTATTCTTAAAACGCTTAATGTTTATCTCTAAACACATTTGTCTACAACATTTAGCGGTGTCTTACAAGGCCTACTCCTTCCTTTTGATCCACACACACTACCTTCATATATTTACTTCTTCACTCAGTCCAAACTCTTCTTCTCAACTTATATATACATATTAGTACATACATATTAAGTACATGTTTTATTTGTGTCAGATGCTAAGCCTCTTGCTGGAAGTCGAACTAACCTCACAGAGGAAATGGACTTCACGGCATTTGATCGTTACCGCAACCGTCATGGCAGTATTGTGCGGCCCACAGGTGTTCCATTTTTACCATCCAGGCCAACTGTTCATCAACAGTCATGTATGTTTATTATGGATACAATATTTTAAACAATCTAGCTCCAAACTAATAAATGTGACCAAAAAATTATTTTTTTACTTCTATTTTATTTGGCAGTTTTTTTCTTAAGTGAATTAGTATGATTATTTTAAAAGTTATTATTTTAATACATTCATACTTTAGGTAAGCTGTATAGTAACATTTTATTTCTTGTAAAAAAATAAAGGCTTACGTTGCAATTATCATTATAATTTTGTAATAAATTATCATTATAAACAACCCTTATCCTGCATTTACACGAGGCCAGTTGATAGGCAGGTTAGACTGGCTTTGTGTGGACAGCACTGGCCAGATTGTTCGGGCAAGTTGTGTCTGGACTGGCCTGGTAGGTCGGCCTACCCTAGGAGTAGGCTTCAAGTTAGTTGGTTGAGTCATTGGCTTCGCTCCCCACCATTTTTATTTACTGCCATCATGTGGAAGGTCCCAGGGCTTACCGGTGCATCAAAAGCTATTTATTATCTATCAGTTTGTAGCAGCATGTTGGAATTATAGTGTTTTTTCCTTCAGCCCCCTGTGTTTTTTTAAAAACTGTTCTCAATGGCACACAAGTGGACTGAGAAATTTCATTGACCTCTACAAAGATAGAAAACTTTTGTAGAACCAGTTTCATCAGTTGTATAAAAACAAACACGCACATGACACTGCATTACATGCATTTGTGTGAGAAATTAAAATTGAAGGTTTTTATTTAACCAATGTAAAAACAAAATTTAAAATATTATGGCTGCATAAAATGGAAGAGCTAGTGAAAATAGAGAAAACTGAAAGAACAATGTGTGTATCTGATTGCCAAACCCTTCCTTCACCTCTGACAAGATGTGTATTAATCACAACTTGTGAATGTGAGGAATTCCAGGCCTCCACCATCATCTCACAATCACCCTACCATTGCACATTAGCGTAAGTGCGTATAACCCGAACGGGTAGTAAGACGCGGTGCTTATAATAATAACAATGTGTGGTCAAATTATGTTTATGTGCCTGTTTTGGAGTGGCTAAATGTGATATTTGCACTCTCACAGGCCCTGAAACCTGCCAGCTTTTTATACTGAAATCCAACCTTTTATCTAACTAAATTCAATCATTCTATTTACCACAAATCAAGGTCTCTTAACTATAAGCTTTGTGACAGAACTGCATTGAAAGGATATTTTGTTACAGTTGAAAGCAGTGCAGGTCTGTTAATGACCTGCCAGAATAACAGTCCTGTCCTCCTGGAAGAAGAGACTGATCTGTTTGATGGAGAGGGGACTGCAGAAAGCCCTGCATCCGGGGGCAGGAGGCAGCGTAACCGAAGCGGGAGTTGCTCAGAGTTTGTGTTTGGGATACGAGGGGGTCCTCATTGTCCTACTAGTCCCAAGGCGAGCCGTTCTCCGGACTCTAACAGCCCTGTTTCTGAGAACTGGAAACAGCTCATGAGGTTGGCTTTCAAATAAGAATGATATTAAGTAGGGGGTGTGCGAAGTCCATTTTTTTTTAGTTAGAATCGAATATATTAAATATTCTTAAAGTTGAACTGAAGTTTGAATATTTTTGGTTAGTTGTTTTATGCTTTGAAAATATTATATTGTTGTTATTTAAATAACTTTATGCCCTAAAAGTACTTAGAAAATGTTTATTACACATTTTTTTGTAATATTTTGTTTTATTCTGATAAATCAAGTTTTAACCACAACTTAGAAGTCAATAACTTCAATTTTTTTATATGTATATTAATTTTTAACAGCTCAAAATGGCAATGTTTTACCATAAATTGAATATTTTAACTGTCATCATTTTTATCGGCAAAGCTTCAAAATTATTGAAGCTGGAATTTTTTTCGAAGCCAAGCCAAACCTAATGTTTGTTCTGAAGCTGAGTCGAAGTTTTAAAGCTTTGCACACATTTAAAGTTTAAATTTTGGCATGATTATTAAGGCATTTATTTTATGATTGTTAAATATAATAAATACTTTTTCATTTCTCTATAACTGCAGATAGTAAATTCTATTTACAGTGAAAGTTTACCTTGACAGCATCCACTAAGGTCCTATCATAAAAGCTACATCATAGTTGACACAAGGAAGTTAAGCTTGCAACCTTTCAGGGTAAACAAAGTGTTTATAGGTAGAAGTCTTTCCTTGACAGATAAAACACTGTTTCTATATTATAAACTACTACTTAGTCGAAACGTGTAAGGTAAGCTTTCTGACTTTCATTGTCAATTTTTATTTTTTTATTCATCCATTACTGTTTCCAGCTTGTGGCCTGGGTCCTTTTTTTTTTATTCGAGTCATATATTTTTTCACTACCAGCTTGTTAGGCTTGTCGTATCTTCATATGCCTGATAATATAAAATTGAACCCAGGACCCTTAGCTTAGTAGACATACTCACTAATGACTGATTCTAGTTGTCGGATCTTTAAATGTAAATGGAGGATACATATTTTAATATTATTACAATTTTCTTTTGGAACTAGACTCGAACTAAGATTTTGTATTTTATTAAATTGTTACTTTAAATTTAGAGGCTTCTTAGGAGCTTATGAACATGACTTAGTAATGTGAATTACTCCTTGTCTCATGTTCATTAGATCAGAGAGTTTTGCGAATGATGCCCGTATTCTGGACAACTTGAATCGACTAAAGCTGGGTCTTCATAAGGAGGGCAAGTTAACGAACGGGAGAGTGGCTCCAATCTTGGAGAGAGGGGATGGCTACGCCCGGGTACCGCATGTTCAAAGAGGGTCTTCGAGCAGGTAACTAACTAGTTCACTGTTAAACCAGTTGTATTTTTTTACATTTTGTTAAACATTATACTTCTTAATGTCATTTTTAGAATTCACTAATTTCTTCTCCTTCATTCATTAAATTAGTAGTGAAAATTAAAAATATATTATTTTACAACATGAATTTTTTTCAACAGTTCGGGGTTAGAATTATTATGACTCATAAAAGTGTTAAAAATATGAAAAAATAATCTTATATAATATTTAATTGAATAAATATGATAGAATTGTAGAAAAATGAAGCCCAAATTAAAGTAAAAACACTAATATTTTTAAATATGAGTTAGCGTTTTACTTTTGCTTAATTTTTCTTCAATTCTATCATGATTATTTTAATATTACATTATATATTTCACTTAATGCATTTTATTTATTACATCATCATCATCAACTGTTTCCAGCCCGTTTCTTTCTTCTCCTATCACTTGCACACCTTCTCTTATCTGTTCCTCCCATCTCTTGGCTTCTCTTGAGGTCTTTTTACTGCCTATAAAATTTAAACTTGTAATTATTAGTAACAATAAAAGACTTATAAAAAAAACACACGGAAAAACAAAATATGGGGATATCTGAAAAGACTTAAACTATTACAGCACAAATCTTTGTTATATTTTATCCTTATATCTTTGCTACATTTTTTTAACCCTAATATATGTATATTTTTTTAAAAATACTATAGGTCCTTGTTTGGGCGTAAGGGCAGCTTCAACATTAGGCAGAGCCAAGATTCTTCAACAGAAAACTTAGAGGAACGAAGTTCTGCAGGCAGTACAGACGACCTTGACTCGACAGGCAGTCAGACACCACGGCGGCTAATGGGTGGTAAATTGTTCTCCGCCATCAATCGTTTCGGGACAGGTGTTCTGGAAAGGACGAGGATAGGGGGATCCCAAGAGATGAAAATTCACACTAGCAAACACAACAGTAGTGTCGATTCTTTGTTATCTGATGTTAATTCTTATTCCAACTGTGATAGTGAAAGTAATAAACTGGCATCTGTGTTGAGAACTACAGTCGAGCAGGACTCTGTGATACTTAGTAATGATTTAGAAAATAGGGATGATAATACTAGTCCAAATTCTCCGACTAGAGTGAGTTCGCCGTCACAAAAAACCTCTCCTGTAAGAACTCCTGTGACGCAAAATGATCCACTTGGAGCGCTGGACTTAGACGAAATAGCAGAAGTTATTGAAACGGGCAGTGAGCAGCAAGATTCGGAATTGTCTTCGCTGAACTCAACTTTGGTGCCAGGTAAGCAAGCAAATCAGTTCTATCAATATATTTACCAATACCAATAAGGATGTCAAACTCTATTTCATGATACCCTCAATCCATACATATATAAAAAGAACTGGGAATAGATATTAATTTCATAATTTTTGATACCACAATAATGTATTATTTCTCAAATTCTAGTAATTTAACTTCTGACACCCAAACAAAACAGCAAAATTCATAATTGAATAGTTTTTCATTGCAACCATTACTATTCCTTTGACCGTTTCACTTTAGTGCTGGCAGATTGTATATATAATAAACATGAACTTGTTCTAGTGATATAACACAAATCGAATATGGCTGCTTTGTTTAAGTATTTACTTAGCTATTTACACATTTTATTGTTTTTTTTTTCAAATACATTAAAGTACAGGAAACCCTTGGTTTACTAATGATTTCTGTTTCAAGATGTTCATTAAATTTGTTTTGTGTTTATTGCATTCTTGAGCTTTCATGATAAATAACCTATACGTTAGCAGCCATTTAAAATCAATGAAACCTTGTACTAAACTGAGAATATTTTATAAAATATGTTTCATTTCATTATAATATATTAGGGTGGCCACTGATTGGGAAAATTGAAGAATTATTATTGAATTTTAAACATCAGAGGAATAAAAGAAAAACTATCTTATCTTATTAAGTTACCATCTGGCAAAGAGCACTGAGCAGATCAAAGTAAGTATTTACTTTATTTTCACTTCACCATCTGATCAAAGTATTGTTTTATATCAGTCTTGCCACATTTTGTTGTAAAACTATCTTAAAGCACCCACTTCAGTGACCGCGTAGTCTTAATGCGCTACTCTCGCAGTAGAATATACTTCCGATGATGGGGAAATCGGGGTTAAAATGTTGGTTGGGTGTACGATGGGTGGTTTTCCAAAATTGTTTTCCATTCTACCTCCTAGCAAGTGTAGGTACACTTCCTATAAATATAAACTTCCTAATACCTAAAACCATTAGTGTAATTACTAGTACATAAGCATACAACCCGAACGGGTAACAAGACGCGGTGCTAAAAGAAGAAGAAAGTATCTTAAATAAGTACTGTGTTACACAAGGGTTGCCTGAATATATTAACTCCTAGCCTTGATTTGATACAATCATTTTTGAAAGGTGTATGTGCTTATGTATTAATAACGCTAATACCATTTTGGAAAAACCACCCCAGCACACTCGACCGAGATTCGAACCGTTGTCTCCCTGTCATTGACAGTCTAGTCTTCTGCAAGAGTAGTGCGTTAGGAAACCAATGAAGATTCAAGGGAAGCTGAAATTGGGAAAGATTCAAGGGAAGCCAAAACTGGGCAAGATTCAAGGGAAGCTGAAATTGGGGAAGATTCAAGGGAAACTAAAATTGGGACAGATTCAAGGGAAGCTAAAACTAAGATTTATAGGAGATTTTTAAACTACATAATGTATACAGTGAGAGCTTTTAAAAGGCTGCTTTCTCTTCACAAATTAAGATGGCAAACTAGACAAAATAAAGGCCTTTAGTAATTGTTGTATTTTGTACAGATTATGATTGTGTTAATTAAAATATAAACAACACTTTAGTTAAGTGATACAAAAACGACAGGTATTGGCTAAAACTTTTAGTCAATTCATGTCAACATGACTAAAACAAAAAGTACACAATGTGATATTTTGTTTTATAACTTATTTTATAGAATAAGAGACGGGGCTGAAGCTTGCTGCTACATAACCATTCCCTACAGTAATGTCATACATATGGTGTTTGAATGCATCTGTATACAAAATAATAAAATGTTTAATTTTAAAACAAATAAATTGTATGGCTCTATCGTTAAGTTATAAAAGCACATTTATTTATTTATTTTGGTGGGCACTTATTAGAATATACGAGAGTGAATATAAAACTTTAATATATTATTTCATGCACTATAATATCTCTTGTAGCCACACCCGCGAAACAAGAAATTTAATATTTTTCTTAAGCTAATAGAGTTTATTCGTTCAATAAGTTATGAAAGGCCAATTATGCAGTAATCCTTAATGAAGTATTATTAGAAGCGTTTATTAATACTCTCGTATGATAATATTAATATAGTATTACTAAGAAATTAACAATTATTTCCACATATGTTAACATTAGTGATTTTCAACCAATGTTTGCAATACAAATCTTCAGTCAGATGCATGTTACCACTACTCCTACACTGGATAGACTATAGTTCTACTTCATATGATTTAAATTTTTATCAAAATAATTTTTTGAATTGAGGTGGAATATGCTCCACTTTCCTCTCTTTTGGTAAACCACTATCCCACAAATCTCCTTAGCTAAACACATAAACACAATTGCTATTAGCTTTTACTGACACACATACTATTATTTTATGTTAATTTTAAATTTTTAAGTCCCACATGATTTCACAAATTTGCAAATCACTTTTAATTTTGCTCAAGTTGGTAATGGCCTGTGATTGGGGCTCCAGGTACCGTAGTGACCCTGGACATGCCCGAGGCGGCAGAGAGACCCCTCCTCTTTGGTCGAGGAGTATCTCGGAGCGCCACATTTGGCGTGGAAACCGAGTCTGGAGGCGAGGAGGTTATTCAGCCCCCCCGTTCAGGGGGCAAAGCCATGCAGAGATCATCCACCATGCCTGTGGATGTACCTGTTTCTTCCTCAGGAGCTACGACTGCTCTTGGGAGCATCGGTTCCACCTTCAAGCTACCCTTCAGGTATGTTTACTGTTGTATATTAGTCAATGTCAGGAATGAGTGTTACCTAACACTGTAATTTTATGGTCACTTTTTAAATGTGAAGCAGAAGTCAAAATAAAGCTTTAAAAATGAAAGGCAAAGTCGAAAGGTAAAAATTTTGATGTCACATAATATTACTTTTTAAATTATACTTTAAGTGCATCTAGATAAAGAGAAAGGTTTACAGAAGAAAAAACAAGCACACCATATTCTTTTATGTCGACATATACAAATTGATCCATGTCTACGTTATAGACATAATTTAATCAGTAGTCAGTCTTAAAATGCTGATTACTATCTGTTCTAAAATTTTATATATATATATATATTTTTCAAATTTGTTCATAACACATAAAAACTATTTTCTTCCTTTGAAATGTGTCGTAGTTAAAGCAAAGAAGATTTGACCTCCAACTTCAAAATTTTAAAGCTTTACACACTATACCTAAAACATAGGATATTCTGAAGGTCACTCTTAATGTAGCATGAATAAACTAAGTTTGAGTCGCACCAACACGTCATGCTAGTGTGACAAACTAACAACCTCTGGAGGACCAGTGCTACGAACACAGGAAGGATTGGGAATAGAGTAGAGGCAACTTACCTTTACAACACTTTGTCCTAGTGACGTTGGTTCTTGATAGCTCGCCGGTTTCACACAATTACACGATCCTAAATCCAGTTTCATAGAAAAACATTCCTAGTGAATTTGACCACACGATTCTCAAAGCACCGATGACTCAATATGGTCTAGTCACTAGACTAGACTAGACTAGACTAGACTAGACTAGACTAGACTAGACTAGACTAGACTAGACTAGACTAGACTAGAGTAGTCACCGCTATTGACGAATGGCGGGAAAAGTGAGCCTCCCGAACTCAAGGGTTCTATTAGAGTTGCGCCGAATCCACTATTTTATTAATCAAAATCTCCAATTTACCTTTGATTCCTGAATCCGAACCTTGGAAACATTTTTGGATATAATAGGAAATATGAATATAATAGAAAAATAAGAACTAAATGATAACATTTTGTCATATAATGCCTAGATTATAACATTCGTACACTCAGTAAGGTGTTAAATTACTGTTCTGGATCCTGGTTGTTAAGTTCATCCTATAATTATTATAATTGGTTCTGACTCACCAAAATGCAGTACTAGAGCTCTAAAACAAATTTTACTTAAAGAATTTAAAAAAAACAAATGTAGGATTTAATACTCAAATCTGAAACTTTCTCGAATATCGAATATCCAGATTCGAGAGTCCCATACATAGTTCTTATAATTCAATGGTCTAAATAGATTTTTGTTGCCTCTATATACAAGGGAAAGGTTGGGAATAGCCCAACCTAAAAACAACAACGAAAAAATGTACGCTCAATTAGGGAAGAGGAAAGATTTATTTTATATTATGCCAAGCTATAATTCTAATACAAATTTTGTTATCTAACATTGGGTTTGCATGGTATGTGCATCATTTTACATGTGTACGTGTATGTGCCTAGCAATAGTTTGAAATAGTTATCATAACACTAGCTTGTTGGTATTTAATAACACACAAATCTCTTGAGTTTATTTGCATTTAAACTTTAGAAATAAATACCTGAAATAAATAAACAACTCTAGACTGGTTTAGACGCTGTCCCACATTGTCTTTTTGACTATGCTAGACGATTAACTTAAAATAGAAAATATATTATCTTTTTTTTTAAATATGTAAAGGCTCTTAATACAGTTGAAAATTTTTAATTTGGCATTCTGCATCTGCAGCCGAGTGTATTGGTTATACATTCTTGTTTTAGCTTGTATTTTAGCCCTAAGTTATATCTTCCAATAGACCAAGAGTTTTGAAATGTAGTGTATTATTTCCTGTTTTAAATTTTATTCTATCTTGTATGACATGGCAGTAAGTATGTAGGGTGATGAGTGATATTGCAATCCTAAAGTCCTTACGAGTCAAATTCTGTGGTCCAGTACTTGTAACGTCCTTAGGGTGCCAGAATAAAGAGTTTCAACTGTACCACATTTAAACGTAAAAACTAAAATACGATAATTACAGCTTTCTTTGGCCAAACTTTGCCCATTATAAAAAAAAAATCACGCCCAATAGCTTCACTCATGATTTAGCCTAGTGCTCTAAAGGCTTTTCACTATCTTCACTTTGCCATTGAGTTTTAAAAGTAACCCCTGCTCCTCACCTCCCCTTACCCTCCCTTATTCCATGGCTTTATTGTTAAAATATGTGGGTACATTTGTTTGCAGGGAGGGAAGTTGAGTTAATGTAACACTTTTAATGTCACAGTTACGTGGTCGTCTTTATGTTTTTTTGGTGGTCTTGTTCATCAATCATTGAGTTGTAGATATTGCATGACTTTTGTTTGGCTCAAGTTTTGTGTTTGATGTGAGTTTATCATGGTAATAATATCAAATAAAGTCTCAAAGAGTTTGAGGCTTGAGCCTCGATTGGTTTCACTGGAAGTGATTTTACTACATGCGATATATCATTGTAATTTTCCAATCTACTCTCCACACTAATGCAGTTGCACTCACTTTAATTAACCATCGTCCTTACACCTTAAGGGTAAATATATGTAAAAAAACACTTTAACAAACACAAACATCAGTCTTCAAATTATAAATTTAATATTACGTGACCTGCTTCGGTGGCCGGTTCCTAAGGCTTCATTCTCGCAATAGACTAGACTCTCTATGACAGGGAGATTGAGGTTCGAACCCCTGTCGGGTGTATTGAGTTGTTTTTTCTAAAATCATTTTTCACTATTTTATTCACTCAAATGTGGGTACACTTCCTATAAAATCAACTTTAATCATCCTTAACCTATTAGTGTAACTACTACAGAGGCTTATAACCTGAACGAGTAGTAAGACCAGTGCCGAAAAATAAGTTATCTTATGTTTCATTATTTTTACTAATAAATATTTGGTTAGTATTATTGTGTAGGTTCGTAATCGGATATTTCCCCCTTTTTTTTAAGATAACACACTAAATTATTTGCAATTAAAACTTATAAATTTGTTTTATTCATTGGAAAAAAAAAACTTAGTGTTATTTTGTTTTGTTTTTACATTTGAATCAAATGAAAGCTGCTATAGGAACTTATTATTGTTCGTCTAGTGACTCCTCTTACAAAAGAAATCACTAACTTCAAGTAGTACTTGTGTAAGGTGCTAGAAGCCACCAATACACTAATGTAGCTGTATTTAATGCTTGTAGTGTTGAACCTCCCTCCCAATTCCTTCCCCCCACTCCTTGGTTTGTTATGAATATTGTTCCCTTTGCAGCAACCGCTTTTCTCCCGCCAGACTTAGTCTGCGAGCGAGGGAGCTCCGCGCTGGCACACAGATCATTGAGAATGCTATCGCTAACTTCAGGTTAGATGTTGCTCCATCGCTTGATTTTCATTCAAACAAATACTTTGTGTGGCTGCATATAACTAGCATCAGGCGAGTTTTTTTTCAACTGAATTGGTATACATGTTTATGAACAGAGGAGGGTGTCGGTCACGGTATCGCCGCTGTTTGCGACTGCTTACAAGCGAATTGACACCAAAATACCGGTTTGGCGACGGTTTCCTTAACCATAGTTGTGTTGTTCTCATCCACTTTAATAAAAAGAATTAGTGCCCAATTGCTTGGAAATTTATAGTAAGACAGTGTAGAAACACTTAACAATAATGTAGGGTAAATGTATTGAAGGAAGCCAACTTGAAAGGATAGTTAGGTTAGGCCTAGATAGAAACTAACACTCTACTCTCTCCATTTATTCTCTTCTATTCTTCTTAAACTTTTACACTTCACACTTCTTCACACATCCATGATTACACATTGTTTTGAATTTTTTGTGGAAGTGATAGGGATAGGGTGTAATGAGGTGGACTGGATAGAACTAGCTCAAGATAAGAATAGGGTGTAATGAGGTGGACTGGATAGAACTAGCGAAAGANTAGGGATAGGGTGTAATGAGGTGGACTGGATAGAACTAGCTCAAGATAAGAATAGGGTGTAATGAGGTGGACTGGATAGAACTAGCGAAAGATAAGAATAGGGTGTAATGAGGTGAACTGGATAGAACTAGCTTAAGATAAGAATAGGGTGTAATGGGAGGGACTGGATAGCACCAGTTCAAGTTAAGGATAGGGTGTAATGAGAGGGACCGGATAGCACCAGTTCAAGTTAAGGATAGGGTGTAATGAGAAGGGACTGGATAGCACCAATTCAAGTTAAGGATAGGGTGTAATGAGAGGGACTGAATAGAACTAGCTCAAGATAGAAATAGGTGCCATGATTTTGTAAGTGCAGCACTGAACTTTCTAGTTCATAATGCCCCAGAGTAAGTAAGTATATTAACATAATAATCAATTCAATCGTTAAAACTATCTTATTTAAAATTTGTTCTGGCTAGTCCATGAAGTATTTCACCAAACTGTATTTTATAGATCAATAAAATTGTGCATTTAGTTTCAAGATCTATAATTTTAAAATACTCGGTGCTGTTATACACGAATCATATCGCTTGGAAAAATCTTAAACCATTACTTCACAATACCGTCATTAAAATACACAATAATAAAATATTATTCTTGGTGTTAAAAAACTGAAAAATATTTATGTTTTTATGGGGTTATTTGTGAATTGTTAAATTGAAGAAAATTACTTCAAAAACTAAATTTATTTTAAATATATAATGTTTTACTAACAATACAACTTGATTAGCATATATTATTACAAAAATAAAATTTTCCAGAAAATTGCACTATGTTAACCATATAGTTATGAAAATGTATTTCTATGTTGTCATTTATTTTAAGCGAGACACTTTTAAATGATAGGCAGCCTTTTTTCTACTATAATTGACTTAGTTAATACCATATATAATTATTATTTGTATTACATATTATTGCAGCCACACAAAAGTGTTTTAACATACTTAAAAGTAATTATTTTATTTTAAATTTTTGGGTACTAATATTTATTTGGTTACCATTTTTTATCTCAAATTAATTAGTTTCGTTTATTGTATTTTTATTTTTATCCATGTTTACTTAATTTAAGTTGTTTGGGAATTGAACATTTGAGCATGTGACTGGTTTTTCTGTGATTTCTGTATTGCAAAACTTAAAACATCGCTAGTTTTAAGTCAAAATTCTGGATTACATTTGCAAATAGTTTTCTGGATCTTCACTTATATTTTAGATGAGGACAGTCAAAGTGTTTGTGTAGGTCACAGGGGTAAAGGAATGGGAAAAAGTGGGCTCTTAGGGGCTGCCAGATCCTCCCTAAATTGAGATTGGTCCTGAAAGTGACTGCTTAATGACATATAAAAATTTTTTAGTTAAGATAAAATCAGTCAAATTGTCTTATACATGTGTTAGGGGCGCCACTGTCGGCAGCATACTCTAATTTATAAAGGGGGCCAACTTTATTTCTGAAGGAACCTAGAGTTCATTTTGATCCTAGTACCCGACAACTAAAAATGTTCCTATGCCCCTGCTTGACATTTACCTAAATCTAACTCTTGATGTTCCACGCATGTTTATATTCTCACACTAGCTTAACAATTTTTTTTCATTTTTTTTTTTCAAAGATCAATACTTATTTATTTTATGGTTCTTAAGCTATTGTGTGCATTCACCTGTTGCATCCTTTGCATGAATATTTAATGTTTTCTTGAAAATGCATAATGTTTTGAGGAGCAAAGAATATGTTATCTACAAACTGTACTTTTACTTATATAGTTAGGTATGTTAGTTTATAGATGAAATAAGGAAAGCATAACAAATTGAATAATTTCACAATGTACAGGGACAAGTCTTCTTTTTTTGCCTCACCGCTAGTGGAAATGATTATTTTGTGAATTTAGGTATATTGGTTTTTTGTTAAAACACTTTGAAAATTATTAAAAAAAATTTATTAAGTTTAAAAATTATATCATATGTGGCACTACAGGGACAAATTGTTAATTGTATTGAAAAACTGGGAAAATCAGGAGATTTCTTTATATAGTTTGCAATTTCACATAACCTCTTTTCACAAAACTGAATAAAAATTCTGTAAATAAACATTTTCATTGAAAATATAGAATAGTATTTCAAAAATATTTTAGTTGTAATTTTAAGAACCACCCTATTATTTTTGTAGTTGTTTAAACTACAAACACTCATAATTATGTATGAATGTATTTTTTAGTAACTTATTTTAAGGCTTTGAACATAAAATACTTAGTTTGATTACAAGGATGTCACACCTTAAATTATTTGTGCTTCGCCCGCTTTTGAAGCATTATATCTCAACTTGAACCCCACCAGGGTTCAATTCAAAGTTTCTTCGGGGGGGGGGG
>CABFWO010000700.1:196835-207996 GCA_902155825.1 Timema genevievae
GGGGGGTTGACCAACATTTCAACTCATAAAAGCTTAGCAATCTTTCTTCTTAAGAGACCAGCTGTGACCTTCAAGTAAAAACTTGTGCGGTATTTTTTGGTCCTATTCTGCTCTTTTTCATGATCAACAAAATTAATTTTGTAATATTGTGAACTTTTTAATTGGTAAAAAAGAATTGCTTTACAAGTTAAGATAGAGCAAATGCTTGATCTATAATAATAATTATTAATGTTTTTAACTTCTAGTCCCAGCAGCTTAACCTCGAAAAAGTCGAATGAACTTCTCCAAGGGGGGCTAAACAGCCTAAAGTCTGCGGCCACATCAGTTGTCAAGAAGTTTGACGAAATCAAAGAGGCCATGTCAGTCACCAGCACTCCTGTCAAGGCTGGAACTGGGTGAGTTCATGTTGCTACGTCTGTCAAATTTGGCAGGGATCAAACACACACAAGTTTTATAGGCCACTCGAAATAACCCTTTAGTTCACTTGAGGAGGGTGTGATTACTTTATTTGATCTAGTTTTCTTTTAATTTAGAGAGTTTATTTTATATAAGAAACAAAAACCTTTATCCTGATCATGTCTAAGGTAAAGTACAGCTCTGTGATAAGCTAAACTCAACACGAAATCTTACCCACACTGGGAGGCATGTGGACTTGACATCAAGTTGAGTTTACTGTACATGAGAAGGTCGGAGTTCAAACTCCATCTGGGTGTACTGAGGATAATTTTTCATAAATAGTTTCCAGATATCCTTTCACGCTAATGCAAGTACATTTCCTATAAATTATACCTTCTTCGTCCCTAACTTAAAAATTTAGTTAAATGTGAATAGTCTGAACATGTTACAAAAAAATCAAGCAATCTTGATAGTTTCACTAATCATCATCATCATCATCATCAACTGTTTTCAGCTTGTGGCCGGGTCAGTTTAGTAAAATGCCTCCATCTTCCTCTATCCTTAAACCATTCTTCCTGCTTGACTTGCTTCCAGTCTTCTCCTCTCATTTGCATATTTTCTGATATTTGCAATATTTTTCCAACATATTTCTTTTCCATCTTTTTCTTTGCCTTCTCCATCATAATTAATAATCTAATCAACTAAGCCTTTCTTCCTCTACTATCTCATGTACTCCATATACCCCAACTCTTTCCCGGATAAATTTATTCCTAATCTTGTTTCTCCTCGTGACAGCTAACATGCTCCTCACAAACTTCATTCCCATGACCTCCCCTTTCCTAGTCTACCTTACATTCACTGTCCATGTTTCTGCTGTATCTGTGACAATGGGTACTAAGTACCTCCCGACCCCTGCCGGCTTGCTCGGCCTGTAATAGCTTCACATGCCTTATAATATAACTTAAAACTAGGACAAGCACAACATCCAGTCCATGGCCGTAAATTCATCACTGTGAAAAGATTAACCTACATCTCATCAATGATAAATTTTCGGCCATGCCGGGAATCGAACTAGGGACCCTTAGCTCAGTAGTTAGACGTGCTATCAACTGAGCTCAGGTGTCACATTTATTATTGGTAGTTATGCATTTATAAAATATCTCTGGTATTTAAAAATGTACTTAATCTACATATTAAATGCTTAAAAATGACTCAAATATGCCTAAAAATAATGAAAAGCAAGAAAATATGACCCCACATTCCAAAATGGTAAAAAAGGACCAAAAAAAGCACATAAAAATACATTTCCACTACAAGATGTTGTGTAGCATTTCCAACAAAATGTTGTTGACCTCTTGTCGAATTCGCTCCTTCAAATCATCCCTGGTCCTTGGTGGGCTCTTCTTGAAAACCTGGGATTTAAGGTATCCCCAGAGAAAATAATCAGGGGCCATGAAGTCTGGTGAACGGGCAGGCCACGGGAGATCGCTGAACTTGCTGATGAGACTACCAGGAAATGCGAGCCTCAGCAAATGCATTGAAACTGACAAGTTGCGCCATATTGCTGGAAAAGTGTGTTTTCATCTGGGTCATAGTCCTCGAGTGTAGGCAGGGAAAAAGTTACCAACATGTCAGCGTAACAATCGGAGTTCACCATCACCATGTTACCACGTTCATTTTCAAAAAAAAATAAGGGCCGATGATTCCACGAGATGATACAGTACACCAAACCATCACTTTTTCCAAATGGAGGGGTTTTTCGTGGAGATTGTATGGGTTTTTTTTCGACCCAGTACCGAAAATTCTGCTTTTTGATGAAGCCACTAAGGTTCAATGACATTTAACATCTGTTGACAAAAGCATACTCTGTTATTGTAATTCTTGAGGTTTGTGGTCTTGCACTATTTGAATCTTATATGGATGGTAGTGGAGGTCATTCTTCAGAATCCTTCTTATGGTTCAATTACTGAAACCAAGTTCTCTGCTGTGTCGTCCAGCCGATTTACGCGGACTTTGCTAAGGCTACACGCACACGATCAATATTCTCAGGGGTCCAGCTGGTTTTTTCACTACCACCTCTTTTCTGTGTCGTGATAGCACTGGCTTTAAAATTTCTCACCCACAGGCCGATAGCTTTTACAGAAGGCACAGGAGGGCCTGGAGGTAGAACAAAACTCTTACCAAAAGGCGCGTTGAGCGCCAACAAAACTATCCTCATTTTTGTAATACGCCTTTACGGCAAACG
This sequence comes from Timema genevievae, assembly GCA_902155825.1. Classification (NCBI taxonomy): domain Eukaryota; kingdom Metazoa; phylum Arthropoda; class Insecta; order Phasmatodea; family Timematidae; genus Timema; species Timema genevievae. The sequence goes on from CABFWO010000700.1 coordinate 199,477, forward strand.
CACGCTGCTCACTCGACCAACGTTCCACGGCTACTAAATTCCGGATGTCTAGACACCCAAGGTCGAGTCCTCTGCTCTCACAACCACCCACCACGCCCGCCAGCCCTTCCTGGAATCTTGCCGTTTGACTGCCTGACCCTGTGTGTGTGTAAATATATATATATATATATATATATAAAGGTTGATTGGTCATAATAATCCAGGTCTTGATTATTTCACAGTCATTTGTAATATTTCATTCTAACCTGATACAATCCAATTAATTACCTTAGGTACTTCAGATTTTCTCATATGATAATTAATTGTATAAAAAAGCTGCTAATGACAATAATTGAACATAGGTTAAGTATTTTAACTGTCAATATTTTTATTGACAAAGTTTATAATTGTCTAAACCAAAATTTGTTTTTCAAAGTGAGGTCAAAGCTAATATTTTTTTCTATCCCCAGTCTCAAAGCTACCCACACCCCTAGGAGACTGTTCTAAGCTTTGCTATGTATATTTGAATGTGAATAGCCAATGACTAAAGGAGGTTTTTTTTATTAGACTCGGCCGCGTTGGTGACAGGGATAGCCTCTACAGTGAAGGTGACACTGCAGATACGACGACAGAAAGTGTGCGCAGAATCTCCAATGAGTTTTCCCCCTTGGCGGTTCACATGCACCTGGATTACTGGGGGAACAATTTTTTCGACTTGTTTGGGGAAGGCAGTCGGAAAGGAAGTGCCTCGAACCTTCAGCCTCTTGGTAAGTCTGCCCTGCCCTTTCTTAACATCTGTTATATGTGTGAAATTTAGTGCTTCAAGCATGTTATAATATTAATTTAAACTAGTTGAAAAATGACACCTGGACACAGGAATCAAACCTGGGACTATTGGCTTAGTTCACCAAGGTTCTACCACTAAGCTATCCGGTATTTGTCCTTTCCTCGGGGTCATTCGTCACTCATAATTTAAGGCTGAGTCTGTGATGGACTTGTTGTATTGTATACTTGGTACCATAATAGCCCTCCTGAGTCACAGATGGCTGGGGTATCTGATAGCTTGTGATATTATTGGTTGAATATGTAGCTGACGATTTCCACACATCCATTACGGACTCAGCCTTGAACCATGAATGAAGAATTACCCTGGGCACGGGACAAATCCTGGATAGCTCACTGGTAGAACATTGGCCTGCAAATCAAAAGGTTCTGGGTTAAATTTTCATGTCTAGGAGTCATTTTTCAACAAATTTAAATTAATTGATTTGTGGTCACCTCCAAACGGACACTGCTGTAATTACAATTATTTGCAACCCGAGTGTTGATATTCATGTTGTATTATCACCTACATATAATAGAATAATTATATAAGATTAAGTACAAATGAAAGTAAAAACACTAAGACATATTTACGAATACTCCAATATTTCAATGCCACATCTTCCTCTACTACTTTCCGAGGAAGATTGCATGTTGCATCAAAATATTGAAGTGTTTGTAAATATGTGTTAATGTTAGCACTTTTATGTGTGGTTAATTTTCTAAATTTCTATTATATTCATTTATTAACATTGATTTTGTTTCGTTTGGTGGAGATTGTTCATCTATATTTAATATACGAGACTTTCTTATCAACATTAAATATTATTTATGAAAGAAGGTACAGTAAAGAGTGATAAGAACAAATAAGAGGAGAAAATACAAATGGTTCTCAAAACCAAACGGAGTCACATTTTATATTGTTGCGACTGAACAAAACAATTATTGTCACTTAAAAAAAAATCAATCAATACGCAATCCTTCCAGTTCATCATCTATCAACTGTTTGGCTGGTGGGGTATGTAAGCATCTTATATCAGACGGTCTCTGCTTTTAGTGGGGACAGACCTGCACCATTATCTATCTATTAAAACTTCAGACGGAAATATGAAATGGCATCACAACTCCTTAAAAGAGGGAACCAAAAGGGGGAAATGGGCCGAAAGGGAAATTAGTATTTAGGATTAACCCTTTTAGTGCCACGCTTATTCCAGAATTAGTGCGCATAGACTGCCAGAAGCCTATTAGGTTTTGTGTGCAAAGATTGCCACAGATATTTCCTCATTTTTGCAAGAAGTTGCAAGAAATCTCGCCAAACCTTTATTTATGAAGAAATTATTTTGATTTTTCTATAATTTTATTCATATTAACTGTTCTTTAATAACAATAAATTAATATAATTTAATTAAAATTATTTAATTTTTAAATTTTTACTTTGATTTTTAATTTTTTTCAAAACTAATGCTATTTAACATTTAAAAAAATATATTATATATACATTTCAATATTATTTTGTTGTAGTGCATTTAGTTTATACAAGAAAATAAAGTTTTGAATATATATGATTATAAATAGTAATTAGTACAGAAATATTTATTTTATATCTTATATTAGATATTTTTGGGCCGTTATTGCTTACCTTACAGCAAGATTTATCACATTGCTTACCTCATGAATAAATATTTAGGCCCACACATAATGAATGGGTTTTTCAAAAAACCTTTTATAATGAATAATTTCATATAAAAAAATTGTTTAAATTTATAAATTCACTACGCCTATATACTTACATTGGTAAAGAAATATTTTCATTCACATGACATAACATGAAAATCTAAATAGTATATTTTTCTAAACTCAGAACAATTTAACCCGTACATTTGAAAACTGTTTACAAAACTATTTACATCAATATGAATGTGAGCCACACATGTTTTTCCATGCAGCTCATACGTAAACCGGTGTTGCACTTAGCAATGTACTAGACTCCCAGTTTCAATAACAACTATTTACAGTTGATTTTTGTTACCAACCTTATATAAAATAAAAGAGGGAAATTTTCTCTTTCCAGGGATATATAACACTACCACAATATCTATCAGATAAAGCGAATACTAGTTCAAATCTGGAAGGCCGACCTCATCGGCTCTGGCACTTTTAACGTTAGTAGGCGGAGCAAATCAGATCGGTTCATGACACTTTTAACGATAGTAGGGGGAGCCGATCAGATCATCTTGTGGCACTAAAAGGGTTAAAATAGGGATGCGCAAAGTCCTCTTTTTTAAATCCAAACAAACTCAAAATTGAATATTTTTCCAAGTGAATTTGAAGCTGATATTTCTTTCAAAGCCCAAGCCTATGTTTCGAAGCTTCGCACCCCTAGATCCAGCTCAAAACATGTAAATAATAATTATTATGGAATATTATTTATTTTGTTCACAGGCTCTCTAGCGTCATCCCAACTTCAACTTTTCCCAGAAAATTTATATTCCCGAGATGCGCTTACACGGTGGGTATTTTTTTTATCACTGCGTTTTAATACCCGTTCGGGCTATACGCTTAAGTACCAATTACGCTAATGTACTAGGAATTGCGAAGGTTGAATATAGATGAAGTAAACCCACATTAGCGTGGAGAGAAAGTGGAAAACCATTTAGGAAAAACCACCACCTGTTCACCTGAGCGAGATTTGAACCTCATTCTCTCCGTCCTTGGCAGTCTAGCTTAACACAAAACTAGCACGTTAACTAACTACACCACCAAGGCGGGTAAACATGGTAGGTATTAAAGTATAGCATGAAATATTAATAAATATAAGTTTAGATTAATTAACAAATAATGAACACTGTCAAGATTTCACTGCATGATTGTTTTAACTCATAAGGCTGGGGTTCAAATTCTGAGCAAGCATATTAAGGGTGAAATTTTTTTTTCTATTAATAATTATAATTCTCTCAAACCTTGGACCCTCTGCTTAGCACACTAATGCTCTACCACTAAGCTATCCAGGATTTGTTCTGTACTCACGGTCATTCTTCGCTCATGTCCTAGTGTCATTTTTAAATTTACTACTAATAATTTAATTTGGCCCTTATGACTTCACTGTTTGTTTTAAGCTTAGCTAGTGAGTGACCAAATAATCAGTAAGACATGTGACAGTAACAATATATTTCATTGTTTCTTGTCTACGTAAATAAGGAAGACGGATACAAACTTTATTCCCATTTTAATATTTAGGTAATGTGAACTTTATCTAAGTGAAAAAAAAATTTTAAGGATCCAAAAGCTTAAACAAATTAATGCTATGTTAAAAACAGTGTGTGTGCATGCGTGCATATTTTGACTTAAAGTTTTTATAAGTGTGTTTCTATTGACTCTGTAGAGACCCCAAAGCTCCAGTGGCTCTGGAGATATTGATGACGACATGTTCTAAGTGCCATAACTGTGGATCTGCCCTCTACGACGAGGAAATAATGGCTGGGTGGTCACCTGAAGATTCTAATCTCAACACAAAGTTAGTAAACTCATATACACTCTGATTTAGGTAGGAAAGGACTTTTTTACTTTTGTGTGATGGTGTACGGAGCTTCAAAACTTCGACTTGGCTTTGAAACAAACATCAACTTTGACTTCACTTCGAAACAAATTCTGGCTTTGAAGCTTCATCGATAAAAATATTGACAGCTAAAATACGCCATTTATGTTCAATTATATCCATTCTGACCTATTTTGTACATTACTAATTAATATTCACTTAGAAAAAATTTAAAGAAATTGAATTGCATGCTTTGATAGTAACTTGATTTGTCAGAGTAACACAAAATATTACAAATAAATGTTCACTAAAATATTTTCCAAGTAATTTTAGTGCAATAAGTAATATAAATAACCACAATATCTATTTTTTCAAGCATAAAACAACCAAAAGAAAATATTCGAACTTTGATTAGGCTTCGAGAATATTTCATATATTCGATTAGGTTTACTTCGAATTGAAAAAGCAGACTTTACACACCCTTACTCTTGTGAAAGTTAATGAAATAATTTTGAATCATAGTATATTTTGCTTTATTATATTTGGAAGAAGGTATAGGAGAGTTGGATGGAAACATATAAACGGAACGAACAAAATATGGCCTTTACATTCTATAAATGAAACCTAGGTCAGGGGATTGGGTGGTAGCGATCTATTTTCTTAAAGAGGCAGCCATTACCTCTTTGTTGAATGGCAGCAATCTAAAGTGTGAATTGTGTTCTTCTTTTGACTGTAAAAACTATATTGGGTTTGCTCCTTTTATGTTTCTACCCACCTTTCCTGTACCTTCTTCCAAATATAATACAATTACCTCATAAAGCGAAGAGAAGTTTTTCTTATAGAACATTCTGATATATTTAATTTAAAAGCGGGATGCTCGAATATTTGATTCCTTGAATCCCTCGAATCCTGTTGTATTAGAGAGAGTTGAGATTCATAAAAATCTTAAAAAAGTATCTCGAATACATCAAGTCAGGAAGCCCTCAACTTGAAATCACAATTTTAAGCAATTGATAACCGTAATAAATAGGTGAAGGATGTGTTAAAGGGGATAAAACAGAGAAAAGCACCCGGTGTGGACAAACTAGCTGTGGAATTTATGGGTGTGCAAAGTTCACTTTTTCATTTCAAACCGAAGCTAAATCGAAGCTCAAATAATTTTTGTTAGTTGTTTTACTATTGAAAAAATATTATATTGTCATTATTTATATGTAACTCTCCACTAAAACTACTTAAAATCGTTTTATTGCACAATTGCTTGTAGTATTTTGTTTTAATCTAATAAATAATCAATTACTTCAGTTTTTTTCCATATTAATATTTATTTGTAATGTATACAACAGCTCAGAATGGGATTAATTGATCATAAATTGAGTAATTTTGCTTTCAATATTTTTATTTGCGAAGCTTCGTAATTGTCAAAGCTGGAATTTTTTTCGAAGTGAAGTCGAAGCTGACATTTGTCTTGAAGCCAAGTCGAAGTTTCGAAGCTTCACACACCCCTAGTGGAAACGATAAGAGCTGCAGGTGAAGCAGGAATACAATGGTTATACAGCATGCTGAGAGGGATATGGAAGGAGATTAAGCTGTGGAATACCGAAAGAAAGATTTTTTTTAAGAAGGGAGAAAGAAAGAGATGTAAAAATTATAGGAGGATAACACTGATATGCCACTGTACAAAAATATATGAGTAGCTACTGGAACTGAGAATAAGAAAGAAAATGAAAGGAAGGACGGACTTAGGGAACAGAGGTTTAAACTAGTCTTGATTTTTATTAGGAATCTCGAAGGAAAGACTGTATGAACTTGGTAATGGTAATTATGGTATAGAAAGGACATATGATAATGTGTATATAAATAAAGTCTGGAAAGCGATGAAAGAGGTTTAGAGCAGAAAGATTAGTTGAAAGAAAGTAAAGCGTATGTATGAGGATGATATGAGTTGTGTTTAAATGGAGAAGGGGTGGATGAAGTGGTTCCAAATAAAAAGTAGAGTGAAACAGCGGAGTGCTCTCTTACCACTACTATTTGTAATGTTTTAATAATTATAATGATAATGATCATGAATAAAGTGGCAAGAAAACTCGGCAAGGAAGGAATGAAACACATGATGTTTGTGTTGATGACTTGATGGAATGGAAGGAGAAGGAAATACAGGAACATCTATAGGAATGGAATGAAGAAGTAAAAGAGTATGGAATGAAATTTAGCATGGCGAAGTGTGAAGTGATGGTAATTACAAGGAAGAGGATAGCAGAGAGTTGTTCTATAGGTGTGTAAGAGACTTGCTAGGGTATACTTTGTACTTATTGTCACTTATGCAGCAGAAACATTGCCATTGAATGTAAGAGAGACTAGGAAAGAGGAGACCATGAGAATGAAGTTTGTGAGGAGATTGTTATTTGTCATGAGGAGAAACAAGATAGGGAATGAAGCTAGCCTTGAGAGATGGGTGCGGAGGAGGGGAGGTACAGGTAGTGCGTGATATAGTAGACGAACCAAGACTAAGATGGTATGATAATGTAATGAGGATGAGAAAAAAGGGAATACCAAAGAAAATTATGGAGATGGAGTATATAGGAAAAAGACGATGACAGCTAAAGTACTCTATTTATGGTTAATTATTGCTATTTTGGACTGTTATAAATTAATATGCATTCAAAAAAAATTTGAAGTAATTAATTTCCAAGTTGTGATAATAACTTGATTTATCAAAATAAAACGGAAATGTTACAAAATATTGCGCAATTAAACATTCTCCAACTAATTTTAGGGCAAAAAACTGTATAAATCGTAGCATTATTATATTTTTCAAAGCCTAAAACAATTAATAAAAAATATTATTACTTTGATTTGGTCTCAAAAATATTTCCTATATTTGATTCAAATTCGCTTCAAATGAAAAAAAGTGGGCTTCGCACACACATACTTCTCATAGTGTGACTCATCACTTTGGCCCTTCTTTGTAGAATCACCTGCAAAATGGTTATCTTTCTATTTACTCTTCTTAGGACTTCTTCTTTAGTGAGCCAATCCATCTACTTTACACTCCCTATTCTTCTCAGGTTCATTGTTTCAGCTCCATAACAAAGCGATGCTCCATATGTTACACATAACCAGTTTCTTACTCATCTCTAAGTTCAGCTTGCCAATCACTAACATCCTCTTGCTGAAACCAGCACTGACCATTTGCAAATAAATGAGAACTCACCTTTGTGTTTTTGTTTTAGGTGTCAGTTTTGTAACAAGGCGACCGTCCCTTTCCTGATGGTCACAGTGTTGGACTACCGAGGGCAGGTCATGATGGTGCCGGCCGTGAGTCAAGAGAGTGTCTTTACAAACAAGGGCAACAAAAGTTCACTCTCTCAGCTTTCAAATTTAGGTAGGTATTTTGTGGAATGTGGGATATGGTGGGTGGTTATCACAAACCAGGGCTGTGGAGTCGCTACGCCAAGCCTTTTTTGTACTTTCTGACTCCTTCAGAAATGTCTAAAGTACAGTAAAATGCTCCAACACAGATTACTTCATAGAAATCTTCTCTGATGTTGGGATTTTATATTGGAGTAAATTGGTCAATCCAAATCCCAAATATTGGTCATAAAGAATAAAAAAACATACAATTACATTTACCTTATATTGTAATAGTTTTATAAGTTTTTATTTTGAAGCCAGAGTCGGATTCTGTACGTTTTTACTGACTTTGCCAAAAATTGCTTCCGACTCAGACTCTACAGCCCAAAACCCCGAGGGATGTGCAAAGCTTTGAATATTTGAAAGCTTCGAGATTCTGGTTAAAATATATATTTATTCCATTAATGTCACTCTCTGCTTTTATTAACACAACATCCAAGGTTCACATTATTAAAAATCTATGAAAATTGAATTAAATGTTTGGGTAGTAATTTGATTTATTGATTAAGACAAAATACAATAATTTGTTTCATATTTGGTGTGTAATTTAAATAAATATGAATAATTTATTTTTCTATCAAAATAAATCGATAACAAAAATGTCCAAACTTTGATTCAGCTTTGCTTTCATATTAGAAAAATGAGCATTCCATACACCAATTGTATTGCATGCGCCAATGATTTCACTGTACCCAGACAATACTTACTAGTGCATTTGCTATCCAAACAGATTAAGCTCAAAATTGTGTGTGTGTGTGTGTGTGTGTGTGTGT
>CABFWO010000700.1:213000-229011 GCA_902155825.1 Timema genevievae
CTGATCACACACACACACACACACACACACACACACACACACACACACACACACACACACACATGCGCGCGCACAATGTGAGCTATTTCTGAAGTTGACCTACTGACACTTTGTCCATTTTTGCCAGATGTGGGTATTCCAGCGGATCAACGTGGTGAGCCACTTACCTGGTTTGAGTCTACAGGCTGGGAGTGTCAACAAGGGGCAAACAGTCCACTCCTCCTGGGCCAATTGCGACCATCGAAATGTTGCTGTCCGTAGTCTTTGGGACAACTCTCGGCTTCATGAAGAGGTTATTAACATACTAAGACTTTACCATGAATTTTTTTTGTTCCCAAGTTTTGGCTTTGAATCAAAACATGCTACATGGGAAAATAACATTTTTTAGTTATAAATAATGTGTAGCTTATATGTGTCATTTTATGTAAATTTTCAAATTAATTAATTCAGAAACATAGAAATGTACTCATCATAAACTCTTTCCAGCTTTTTTAAATTATATGAGGTAGGTTTGGTTAAATATTTATTGCTATGTTGCTCAACAGTGATTTATGATGGGTTAACCAACATAATTTTATAACTAAATAGTAACTAATGCTAGTTTTGTAGTTGAACGTATTAATACAATTTTCAACTAACTTAAACTTGAAAACAATCAATAAATATTCTCAATGTTAAATTTTTAATTAAACTGAAATTATAATTTTAGAAAGGTACCATGTAAATATAGTAAAAATAATGATTATTGAAGTATTTAGTGTATATTTATTTGTATATATTTTCACTTTCATTTTCATTGCCTTGTCATGGCATTGAAACTTCAATCGAGCATAATTCAAAATAGACAAAAATATTGAATTAATTTACGTGTCGAACGTAGTTTTAGAGATCTATTACGTTATTAATCTGAAATTCACTATTAATTTAAACAGTTTTTTAAGTTATCGATTGATTTTAGGCATCTGCGAAGCTTCAGTAATATCGATATAAAATCGAATTTTTTATTATTTGATTCGATAACTTGAATCAAATCAAACTAGAAAAAAATTGATAATACTCAAGGCTATTGCTAACAACATTCGTATCCTGTGAAGCAAAGTAAATGTTTGTTAGCAAATATGTTAATAGCATTTGTATGGATTTTAATCATAATATTTAATCTCATTTAAAATATGTAACAAAAGTATTTGCTATTGCAAATATTTAATATTTTATAAGCACTTTGAGGAATTAAAATATCATATGTTCTAAGACTAGTAAATCGGAACAACTGATGATGTCATAGACTTCAGAATATACTGCACATACACATAGCGTTAAGAAACGAATGAATATTTAGGATTAACAGTGAAATTTGAAATGCGTGTGTGTTGTAAGAACTATGAAAAAAAAAATTGATAAAATGGAATACAGCTTATGAATGGTCAAAACCAGATGAAATCGTTGGCAGCAGCCAACCACAGCCTTGGTTTGAAAATATGAAAAAGTTGCAAGTAATAACTTGTTTCTTTGCTTAGTGCTTACATATTTAAGATTCATAATATTTTGAAAACTATTGGTCTGATTGTTTAATGTTTATATCTTTAATAAGTTTTATGAGTTTTTAGGTTAGTTTTTGTTCTATAGTTTAATATTTTTTAACGTATTTCCTAATTATTAAATTATTATAATAATGTTGGTTAAACTGAAAATATGTACACCATTTTAAATTTTCTGCAAACATAAATCTGACCGTATGTTAGTAAAGAAACATTAGTAATTTTTTTTTGTACAAACAATTTGAGCTGCAAAATTTATTTAACTTGGTTTTTATTAAGTGAAACTTTTAATTCAACATGCTTTTGTCAAGTGTAGGCCTACTTCTTTTTACTAGTTTAGCTGTTTTTATAAAGTGAAAGTACTAAGTATTTATTCAACATGTTTCTATAAAGTGTAGCTGTCTTTATTTAACAGGTTTTCATAAAGTGTAGGCCTAATTATTTTTATAAAATTTAGCTTTTTTTTTATGAAGTGTAGCTGGGATTTTTTAACATGTTTTATAAAATGTACCCTAACTTTTAAATATATTATATTTAGCATTTTTAGCATATTTAAACTATGATATGATTCGATTCGATAACTATTCAAAATTCACGAATATTGTATACTTCGATTCGAACTTGAAAAACCTGCTTCGTAGATGTCTAGTAAATTTATGAGTAAAACTGCCGATATTATCTAAATTGAATAGCCTTTACTTATCATTGTGCTTTAAAAATTTATTCATACATAGGTCAAAAGGAAACTCAGAAATGACGAGCCTTAATGACAAGGTTGACTCGAAATTCGGCTACTTGCAGAGCCCTATTCTTAGTATGTTTAATCAGCAATCTATATAGAAACCATACATTGATCCATAAGGAAGTATCATTGGAAACGTCTGATCACTTTTTAGATGAACTTTTTAACTAATAAATCAAATAAGATATATTTCTAGGATTCCAAATTTTAGTGTCTTTCAATCAATGTTAGTAGTATACAAATAAAAATCAGGGTTTAGCTATGTTTAAAAAGTATTTATTTATTGAATTCAAGCTTGACTCAACTTGATGACTAGTAGTTTTCTGAGAAGCTCACTTAAGCTCAATTCAAAATGAAAAAAAATATATATATATTTTTCTTAGGTTTTTATTTTGATGTGAGATGATATATTTTACTATACGATATACAGGTTGGACAGCCCATGTACGTACTCTGGCAGCAGAAAGAGCAGCACAGCGATCTAATCAATGCACTTGTCACAGACAGAACCACATTACCTCGATCGTAAGTAAACATTTTCTGATACTTTTATACTTATAAAGGATCAATTTCCTGTCTTTGTCTTTTATGTTATCGTTCATGTTTATATGTCCTGTTATTCTTTACTGATTTACTATATTTTCAATTTCATATTGAATTTGAATCTTTGCTTACTAATTTTTTATTCCGAACCAACTATTATGATTCAAAATTTTCATATCGATTCTGAATTCAATATATTATAAGTAGGGACATGCAAAATTCACATTTGCGATAAAATGAATTTTTACATGAATTCTCCTGTTATCACACAACTAACATGAATTTAAGCTTTTTTCTAAATAAACACAATTTCCTATACCAGGGCTGCCATTCATACGAATAGTATCAGTTTTTACTTATTTTATAGGTATAAAATGGATCACAGGAAAAATGAATGTTTTCAGGATATTTAAGCTTTTATTTTTATCTGAGGTTAGCACCAAAAATCACGATTTTTTAATTTACACATTATGATACCTAAATTTCGATATTTTTTTACAGACTTTAAAAGATTTCACGCTAGGTCCAATCTAGGACATTAATATATATGGACCTTGCTACAGGCGGTCAGTAGTTTAGTCCTCTCTGACGACATATTTCGGTGTTTTTATTATTTGGACTAAACCTAAGTTGACGATTGATTATTTTGATATTGCTATCCCAAAGACTGGAAGGTAATGATATTGATATATAAAGTTGGATATTACTAAACGTGAAATGTTTTATGCGTATTTATATTTGATTTTTCTCCAATATGTTAATAAATAGTTAAATACACAATATGAACAAAAAATTTAGACAGTTATATCCTAGTTTTTTTAATAAATACTAATTCGACTCATATTTACATAAATAACATCGCTTTCAGCTTATAATAGCATCGCTTTTTGAGAAAAATAACACTACTTTTCCCCTAAAAATAACCTCACCTTTTGCATGTCTCTAATTATAGGGAAAATGCTACAAATTGAATCTGAATATTTTATTATGATTTTTTTTTAAATTGACTGCTAGGCATGGCTTATTAAAAAAAATTACTTCACTCTAAAGAACTAGGCCACCAAAACTTTGTCTAAACAGGTAATTAGACAATTTACTTAACATCCATTACTGTTTCCAGCATATCGCCTGGGTAAGTTTTTTTATTAGAATCATATATTTTTCCACTACCAGTTGGGTAGGCCTGTCGGAGCTTCATACGCCTTATAATCTAACGTAAGACTAGGACATGCATAACATTCTGTCCCTAGCCATCAATTTGAAAGGGTAAACCCATATTTGCATTAATGATAAATTTTTGGCCATGCCGGGAATCTAACCCCTGACCCTTAGCTCAGTAGGCAAATACGCTACCAACCGAGTGGTAATTAGATAATTAATATTATAATTTATCTCTATAAGGAAAACCTCGTCTCGCTTTATGAGGTAATTGTATTATAATTGGAAGAAGGTATAGGAAAGGTGACAATCGATTTTTTTAAAGAGGCAAACATTACCTCTTTGTCCAATGGCAGTAATGTAAAGTGTGAACTGTGTTCTTCTTTTCATTGTAAAAGCCATATTGTGTTTGTCCCCTTTTATATGTTTCTATCACCTTTCCTATACCTTCTTCCAATTATAATATAATTAATATTATAAAATTCAAAAATGTATATGGTCAGTTCCAGCTATACTTTTTAAATAAAATGTAAATACAGTAGAGCGTCGGAAATCCAGACGTCAAAAATCCGGAGCGTCGCAAATCCGGATCGGCGGTGAGAGCAGGTCAAGTCTTGTACAAAAAACAATTAAGGACTTTTTTACCCAGTAAGTTTCCATTAATTACTGTAGATTCTTGTGTTTTTTTTTTCTAAAAAGTATTGTAGAGTTACTTATCTAAATTACATAATGTACATGTTTTTATTCAATATACTTTATTAAAATATTTTGTGTACTGTATTTTTCGAACCCTTCAGCCTCTATTTTGCAATACACTAGACTCCCGAGCTTCATGTATCCTCTAGTCAATACATTACGTATGTATACAGTTATTGAAAGCACATTTGAAAATCCGGACAATTACAGTAATCCGGATGGGTCCCGGTCCCGATCGATCCGGATTAACGACGCTCCACTGTATAGCCATATGACTTGTGCGGAACATTAAGATGTTAGTTTTGAATATACTTGATAACTGGCATAGGTTCCCATCTTTGCTCGGGGTAACCACACAACGCAACTCTCTTCTTTGCTTCAAACAAACAGAAAATAAAATACCTTCATTTTATTTCATCCGACCCAGTTTTTAATAAATTCTTAAAAATAAAATAAAAAATATACAATTCCAGCTTCAAGGTGCACATATTTTACTCAAGGGCTGCTAATTTTAAAATGTCAGCCCTTTGTTTGCGGTAGATATCGTGCACTGCTCATGACAAACAAACATACACTTAATTTTATTAATATAAATGGACCTATGTCAATTTCTATGGAAAGTTTAATCTCTTAAGGTTCCGTTTGCTTTTTAAGTTATATTTTGTTGTATTGGGAAGAAAATATACCAAAGATAAATAGAAACACAGAAGGAAACAAACACAATATGACTTTTACAATGAAAAGAAGACCACAGTTCACACTTTTCATTGCCACCACTGGACAAAGAGGGATTGGCTGCCTCTTGAAAAAAATTGATCGCTACAGCTCAAACTCTCGATAGAATAAAACCTAGGTTGAGTGATTGAGCAGTAAAGATTGAATTTCTTCAAGAGGCAGCAATGTACAATGGCAGGAATTTGAAATATGAATTATGTTTTTCATTTAATAGTAAAAGCCATATTGTATTTGTTCCCTTCAATATGTTTCCATCCCTTTTTTCTTTACCTTCTTCCATTACTAAACATTATTTATTTGGGCACTGAAATTTTCAAAAATAATACGGCCCTTAGAAAATTAAAAATTATTAAAAGAATTGTTTTTCTTTAACTTAAGCTATTTTAATTCGGTTTATATGGTTGGCAGTGTGCTGCAAATGGTAATCTCAAGTGTACGTGGGAACGATCTACTTGAGCCTCTCAAAAAGCTGGCCACCGAGCGACAGAAATTGAAGGGCCGAGGTGTTAACCGCACCCACTCCCTCTACAGGGACATTCTGTTCCTGGCATTCACAGTGATGGGGCGGGACAACATCGACCAAGGTAGTATTATTACCAGTCCCTGAAATATTTGAATTTGAACCACAGTTTATGTATAAGTCACTGAAGTTTGTCTCTTTATTTATTGGATTATTTAAAAATAATTTCTTTTCTGACGTATTTTAAAAGTGTTTTTCTCACTCATTTCCAGCTGCTTTTGATCGTGAATACGTATCTGCTTATGAGCGTCTGTCGGAATCAGACCTGAAGTTGTACTATAGATGTGACCAGCCCATTTCACTGGCATCCCTCTGCTGCCGCCATTACTTTAAAGAGTTGGATCTGTGACATCCACATTATGACTTGTGAGTGACATTGACCTCTACATGCCTGGGGGGGCCTAACAAGCAGTAGGTGTCTCAGAGGGTGAGTGTGATTAAGAACTAACGTAGCTAATTACCTCCCTCTGCAATAAAATGCTTTACATCACAAATTACATTAGTAATGGTTAGATAGTAAGCAGATGGTGAAAACAAACTAATAAGCCAAATTTGACTCTGAGATGTCTGTAATTAATTTGGACATCTAATTTTTGGGGAGCTGTAATCTGACTTAATTTGAATTTTTAGTTAAACCATATATCCACTTTGGTGGCCGTATGGCCTAACGCGCTACTCTTTGCAATAGACTAAAGTGACGATGACTGGGAGATAATGGTTTAATCCTGGTCAGCTGAACTGAGGGTGTTTTTCCCACTCTTTATGCAAATGCGGGTAAACTTCCCTAAATTCAATATTCCTAATCCCTAACTCAATAGCTTAATTAGTACATAAAGCATATAACCCAAATTGTTAGTAAGACACAGTACTAAAAAAAAAAACGAACCAGATGACTTAACTCTTTCTTTTGTTAGATTTTGACTTGGAAAATTTGTTTTTAAGGTAAATATTTCTTTAAGGGTTTACAGTTAAAACATAAAATTTTAACAATAGTAATACTAATTATCTAAACAGTTTTGAATTTATCATCAATTTTGTCATCTTGTCATTTAAAATAATTGTAATGATACAGTTTCAGGTAAACTCAACACAATCAAGTGGAATAAAATGTGCTTACTGCACTTAGAACTAAATGATTATTTTGGGTTTGACTGCGTGTGAATTTTACTGTCCGTCTCTACAAAAATATATCCTGCCAGCAGAGTGAAAATTTGTCAGTGTTATTAATTACAACCGTGTGTGTTTTTTTCTATCCCCCTGATGCCTTTCTTGACATGGGCAATAATAATTAATTAACAACATTGTATACAAACAAACTTAACGGGAAAAAAAGAGACTGCTCAATCTTAACGCTGTATATTTGCGAATTTGTAGCTTTAAAAAAATGCTTGCTAAGGATGGTTTTGTGCCTTGAAGAAAGAATGCTCTCTGTAGTTATGGTTTTGTTTTTGTAAAACCATTGTAAGATTTTAGTAGAAGTGTTTATTTTTTATATATGATATCGATCATGATAGCAGGCTGTCATATTACATTGAGGTTAGGATGAAGGGGGAAATATGTGTAAGTTTATGCGGTTAAGCCATTTATTATTGTTGTTTCTACTTTGTTGTACATGTACACTGATGTAGGATTTTAAGTAAATATTAAATTCCTATTTAAAAAATATATGAAAATTATACATATGTACAATATTTTATTGTTAGTGTGTAAATGTTAGCATTTCTACTTAGTTTTTTATTAGTTGTGTATTATTGTGAATACAGAGAAGGAAATAAGCACAATTTTTTCCCTAAAACGTTATTTAATTGTGAAGACTGCTTAATACACCGCTTAATACAAAATTTACAATCGCCCCATGCCTTAATCCCACCATACAAAATGTTGCTAAATAAACATGTTTCTGGTTGTAACGTATGGTATTAAATGTTTCTTAGTTTTTACTGTTCTCTTTTAAGCCTGTGTAAAACCTTGATATTTCAAATCTGAATCTAACTAATACTTGTATTCGATTCAAAATTCCTAATCTTAATAATTTTAACAATGAGTAGGCCCAATGGCTACATTTTTTAAAATGGAAATGGAAAAAAAATAAACTAATAAGGGAAAATTTAATGAAAAAGCCCACAAAGGGAAAGAGAGAAAATGTGGGAAGAATCCAACGCACAAAGGTGACATCGTCTATATTCTATAGTAGAAATAGCCACACACACATTTAAATACAGATATAGTAATATTTTGGCATTATTGACTTTATCAAACAAACAAAACAAAAAGGAAATACACTTTAAACTGTTTCTAACAGTTTCTTTAAGAATCCCAAAATGGAGTAGATTAGTTGTTTTTTTTGTGTGAAGTGTCTTTCCTCTTCGCTCTGTTTTGTTTGATAACGGCAACAATGCTCAAATATTACTCCTAATCATCAACTGTTTCCAGCCTCTGACTGATTCAGTTTAGTAAAATGCCTCCATCTTCCTCTATCCTTTCACTATTCTTCCTCCTTTAATTTCTTCCATTCTTCTCCTTTCACTACATACTTCATTTCCAACATTATCTTTGGCATCCTATCCTCCATCCTCATTACATAACTATACCATCTCAGTCTTGCTTCCTCTACTACCTCATGTAGTCTCTACCCCCACTATTTCCCAGATAACTACATTCCTAATCTTGTTTCTCCTTGCGACAGCTAACATGCTCCTCGCAATCTTAATTCTCGTGACCTCCACTTTCCTAGTCTCTCTTACATTCAATGTGCATGTTTCTGCTGCATCTCTGTTATCCTCTTCTCATTACATCCTCTCTGCTTTCACCTTTCTCCTCAGTCATACTATTGCTTTATTTATGTTAAAATGTGTGTGACTACTTCTACTATAGAAGACAGAAGAAAGGAAAAAGATGTCACCTTTGTGCATTGGATTCTTCCCACATTTTTCTTCTTTCCCTTGGTGGGTTTTCGTCATTAAATGTTCACTTTTTAGTTTATCTTTCTTTATTTTTATCAATTTCTTTTATTATAGAATTTTAATACTTATAAGATTCAAAATGTGAATTTAAATTTGAACTTTTATTTTATATAAATTAATATTGATTTTTAATAAAATATTATCAACTATTTCATTAAAACATTCCAGGTCTTGCTATTGACTGTATTTATGTTATTTTAATGGATCTACTCACATTATTTAACTTGAGCATAGAAACTTGGAAATTTCTTAATATTAACAATCTATTTTTTTAACAGAGTTTTTATAGCTTTTATTTTATTGTACTTTATTTTAAAATAAATATAATTTAGTAGCTGTGTGAAAAGTTCACTTTTTAAACACAAAACAAAATTGAAGCTAATCTTGAAACGTGAAGAAAAGTCAAAGCCGGAGTCAAAGGAATGGTTTTGGTTGTTGTCACAAAACACTACTTATAGTTAGTAAATTATCCATTAATGCATCTATATGGATAGGAAGTTTTAGAAAAGAAAGCAAACTACATTATTTTATGCTGACATATCTTATTGTGCTTACATTATAAATACAAATTTATCACTAGTCTCTGTTAAAATACTGTTTAGAAGATGTTATAAACATTATTATATGTTGAAATATGTCATATAATTTTCATTATATATATCAAAACTTTCTTCTTACTTTGAAATTAATTGACAATGGGAAGGTTATTGTGGGTGGTGAAGTCTAAGTGAAGAAGTGAAGGAGATTTAAGCTTCGACTTTGACATTTCGAAGCTTTGCACTCTCTTATAATTTAGTCTAAATTTAGATTTGTATTCAATTCCAAACTCTAAATTTACTAAATATTTTATTCATAATCAAATAGCGCTACTAAGCAAAGATTTAAATTTAATTTGAAATAGAAAGTCTTGGATTCATGCAGGCTTGGTCTTTTTATTATGACATTTGATTTTAACACACCTCATCCAATATGGTTAATGGTTTTAGTAAATTTGGAAGAAGTTATGGAAAATAAAACTTAGCCAAATAAAATATTATAAATGTTAAAAATATGTAATAAGTTAATTTAAATATTTTCTGATAGCTAGTGTGATAGTTTTGGAAATAATACAATCTATTGTAATGAAATTTATATCTATATTCATCTGACAATGGTTTTGTTTTGATTTTTTATGTTTTACAAATAAATTTGCATCAAACATAAATACAGCTTTTCATCATAATAATAATCAACTTGCTTCTTTCCTTCCAACATTCTTTCCGTACACAAACACGTTACCTGCTCCTCCCATCTCTTTCTTGGTCTCCGTTGTGGTCTTTTTTCTACATCCTTCAGCTCCATCATTCTCCTTGTTATATAAACAAGGGTACACTTTGTTTACCCTGAAAGGTAACAAACTTATGATGGATCAAATAGCGAGATTATTATATATTTTGAGAATCAAATAGCCAAAGCTATTATTTATGCTTTTTTAATGAGGATTACTCCATCTAGATATCATAGTCTGAAAATTGAAAAATGACACCTGGACACGGGAATCGAACCTGGAACCTTTGGCTTAGTACGCTAATGCTCTAACCACTCAGCTATCCAGGAATTGTCTGTGATCAGGGTCATTCTTCACTCATAATTTAAGTCAATCTCTATGATGGACGTGCGGAAATCATCGGCTACTAATGTGTGATTTTATTGAGATCACGAGCTATCAGATAACGCAGCCACCTTCGACTTGATAGTTGGCTTAATGTTGCCACTTGTACAATTATTATAATAGTAAGGGATTGCATATTAATAATCAAATAGCCAAAGCTATTATTTCTGCTTTTTTTTAATGAGGATTACTCCATTTAGGTATATTCTGAAAGTTGAAAAATGGCACCTAGACACATGAATTGAACTCAGGACCTTTGGCTTAGTACGCCATTGCTCTAACCACTGAGCTATCCAGGAATAATAGTCGGCTATTTTATACTATTGGCAGCATAAAGCCCTCCTGGGTCGAAGGTGGCTGTGTTATCTGATAGCTCATGATCTTAATTGATCACACATATGGAGCTGATGACTTCTGCACATCCATCACAAACTCTGCCTTAAAATATGAGTGAAAAATGGCCCTATGTATAGGACGACTCCTGGTTAGCTCAGTGGTTAGAGCATTGGTGTGCTAAGCCGAAAGTCCCGGATTCATTTCTGATGTTCAGGTGTCATTTTTCAATTTATATAATACATGATATTTTTGTTATGATTCTTTTGAATATCTCATATACTGTGGGATTCAAGTCGATCATCCAAACTCTTAAAGAAAACTCTAGCTTACCTTACAACAGCATAGCAGGGGATGAATGCAGAAATAGCTACTGAAACTTGGAGGCAAAAGGTAATGTCGTAAATTAGATTAAATATTAATATTCAGTTAAATAATTCAAATATTATCTGGGCCATTTACTTTTAAGGTGGGTAATGTACGAGACGCGAGAAAAGGCCAGTGTTTTTGCAGTTATAGCAAAACTGTTTTGCCGAAATAAATAAAATATTGCATCAATACAAACATAGGTTTTAATTTTCTTTGTACCTAGTCACCACTCCTCCTCACCTTCTCAGCTTATCACGCTTAATCGGGGGTGCTGATTGGCTAACAGTTCACGCCAAACCTTCCCTTTCCACTGTGAGGCCACACGTGCAAGACACAGGTGCACCTCACAGCTTCCAGGTACTGATAAGATTAAAAAGCAAGTGAAAAGTAAAAGTAATAAATTTAGATGAAGCTAAGATTCCCACAAAGACTTTACGAAAATGAATAATACTAGATTTAAAAGTTAAAGGCCGAAAAATGAAGTTAATGATTTGAAATTTAAAACAAATATTGCTTACAACTTTGGTTAAGATTTAGACAACTTATATTTAATATTAAACCCCACACTTAGATATGATTAAAACATTTGATTCTGACATATAGCTTAAATTATGCCTAGACAAATGGAAAACAAGAAGGTGTTATAAATTTAGTACTTCAGTATGATCCTATTAACATGTAAATAATGGCAAACTAATTTAGTTATTTAAAAGAAATGGTCTAGAGACCTGACCACTTTACATCTTCACACAGTGATATCAACATTTCTCGAATATCTGTCATTAACATAGTGGCATTAGATTACAAACTTTTTAAATTAAGAGAAAAAGTTGTCATTAAATTCCAGGACATCCTTGACAGGTATTTATTTAATAAATGTTGAGGTCACCATGTGAAGAAAATTAAACTCTGTTTGTACTGAAGCAATAATTTTGATATAAAAACTGCAAAAACACTGACTTTTTCTCACGTCCCCTACATTCCCATCTTAATTTGTCACTTTTTGTTCATTTCTTTTCAAACCTGTTTTCTTCTTGTCCTGTTCCAGTGAAGACTAATTCTATTATATCACTGTATATTCCATTTACCCAGATATATTATTATTTGAAGTATATAACGTACACTTTCTGAACCAATTGATTAAATCGGCACACAACTTATATACTAATTTTAATCTCTTGACACAACAGCCAGCCCCCGACTGTTAATTTATCAATGTGAAAAGGGAAATCCATATCTACTCACCAATTATAAATATTTCAACTGTGCTGGGAATTAAACCTGGGACCCTTAGTTCAGGAAATAAACAGGCTATCAACTGAGCTAGCGTGTCGGACAAAAGGTAGTAGTCACACTTGCAGGAATGTGCGCCGGCCGTGTCTTTAGCATTCACAGCATAGTAGCAGCATCGTCGGCGCACAGTCCTGCGATTGTGAATCCTACTTTACCTTGACATAACATATTATAACCATGTGAGGTAATTTTATTTACTGAAAAATGACAGACACACAAGGAATCAAACCTGGGGTCTTTGGCTTAGTACGCCAATGCTCTAACCACTGAGCTAACCAGGAGTCGTCCCATACATAGGGCCATTCTTCACTCATATTTTAAGGCAGCGTCTGTGATGGACATGCAGAAATCGTGAGTTACATATATGTAATCAGTTAAGATCATGAACTATTAAAAAAAAGCCATCTTTGACTCTTTAATCCATCATGATATGTGCATTCGTATAGTTACTATTGTGATTAATTAGGCTCTTAATCAAAATACTTCCAACTCGCCAGCTTGGTGGTGGGTTAAAATCAGAAGTGCGTGTCCTTCCACTTTGGTAGGCTTGGTATCCCTGCCGATACCAGGGCGAGTGGTGATTCTGTACTTCTGGTCACAACATCCTCTATCAGGTGTATATCAGTGTTAACTACTCACACAATTTGTCAGAGGATACGCACACATCCACATTTGATCAAGTATGGGGAAGCCAGCTTGCTTACAATTTCGCACGATTCAACGAAGTTGTTGCCGACAGATAACATGGTGGTTATTTGAACACTTTCTAAACATGAACACAACCAAAATTACTAAGTAGTATTACCAAAATAAAGCTGAGATAATGGTCAATAATCAAACATAAAAGAAACTAAGTTTTGCAGGGAAGGTAATGCAGTGAACTGGTGCTCTTAGCCACCAGTCCCTGCTAAATGGTTGGTGGAAAACAAAAACTGGGGAAGCTATCAGGTGACCGTCCTTTAAATTCTTAGAACCATAACCTAGCTTTGAGCAAAGTCCGCGCAGGTGGCAGTAGCGTCAAGGACCAGAAAGAAAAGTTAAAATCTTTTACCGCCGTTTAAAGAATCCTTCACACAAAATATTCTCTTTGCTCTTTATAACTCACCATAGTAAAAGTAGAAAATAACTTTTTCAGTGTTCTCTCTACTCTTTATAAGTTATAATGGTAAGTCTAGATAATAAATCCACTCATAAAGCATTCTCTGTTGGTTTTAACTTAACATTATAAATCTAATAATGGATCCAAAAGGCCAGTTTCATACTCAGACTACACACACCTCAAGTGTGGTGCTACACTAAATACAAGAAAACACCTACCTAGACGAGCCAGTTTCATATGCCCATGCCATCAGAGTTTAGGTAGGTTATCTTGTATTTAGTATAGCATCCCTCTTGAAGTGTACTCAGTCTATGAAAATTGCCAATTCCATTCTACTTTAGGTGTGGTCTCTTATTTGGTATAGTATCGCACTTGAGGTGTATTCAGTCTATGAAACTGGCTTAAGACTTGACTATCCCTCTTTAGTTACTAGCCAATTATTGGTCTTCATTAATAAATATGAAGTGGGGATATCAATATTCAAACTCTCCAAACCTTTATCAAGGAAATACTTCTTAATGTACAACATTTTTATGATTTAATTTTATTAATTTCTAAATACTAGAAAATATAAGATTTGAATTAAATTATTATCTTCAGATTCCTTAAATAGTAGTTTTGAAAATTGCTGAAAAAAGTTGTCCACGCTGCTAATTTAAGAAAACCAGACACCACACAAGTTATGGAGCCCATTTTTGAAAAATTGTTAAAAAGGTAGATATGTAATTGAATTACATTTATATTTTAATACAAATTAATGAATTGTATCATAGGTTTTATATATATATTAAACTTAAAGCTTTGCTATGATCCAAAACTTAAAGAAAAATCCTCTTGTGTTTGATATATCCAACCGTTTCCAGCCTGTGGCTAAATCGGTTTTGTAAATTCCATTCTCATTACTTGACAATACTATGGGGTAAATAATGGGTGACCTCGTTACCTTATTTAGTCTTAATTTGTTCAACACATTGCAAATTACAGTGATGGAGAATTATATTTAGAAGGCAAAGGAAATGGATGGATTTATTATGTATCCTTCATTTATCCTGAAAGCAGTCTAACCTTGACAACTTAGACTACAGCCCTATCTTTCAAGATACCTCATGGAAGTCTTAACTTGACAGATCTTTCACTTTAATTGATTTTGTAATAAAAATAAATAAAAATGCTGTCTGGTTGTTTTTCTGAATCATTTATTCACAGAATATTACAATATATTTTTTTAACCTTCCTATTGGCTCAGGCAATTGTTCAAAACATTTGTTTGAATCTTGAATAAACTTTTGTACCTCATTAAAAAAAAAGTGTGATAAAATCCAATATATAATCTAATAAATCACATGAAAATAATATAGTTTTAATGAAGTGATGCATACAACACAAAGTCACAATGTTAACTTCAAAATATGATACATATAAAAGCTTAAAAATTAATGTAATGATATATTCAAATATAATATGGCATTCACAGTCATCAAAAACTGGGTTACAACTGTTCACTTGAAACATATGGATCCCAAAATAATTGTAAAGAGCTGTGAATTGGGACAATCATGAGCTAGAAGAATTACAATCGACAGATTAGAAGAAACATAACATTTCATAACATCAGAAAGAGGTACATTGATGAAGAAAAAGACTTAACACGTGAGAAAAAATATTAATATTAAGTTTTATAAGGCAATAATCAATTGGAAGTAGGGACTCGAGGGAATTTTTTTTCCCTTGTATAATAGAAAAAGAAAAAAGTTTTTTAAGAGCTGATTATCTTCAAAAATCTCATAGTTTGGGAATACAACAAACATATCATGGGTCAACATTAATTTGACACATTGTATTTTCCTCAGATGTTAACAGATACTGTTTTTGTGCTTGGACCAGAAATTTTGTAATAACCTAAGGCGTGTTTAATTTTGTACGTATGTCATCTGAATATGATATCCTTAATTAATACACCATTATAATTTTATTACTTGAACGTTGAGTTTTTTTTTAGAAAAACTTGTACAGGATGTCTAATGAGATGTAGAAACAAAAATTAGTGACTTTTTGGTGACTTTTTTTTACCACAAAATTCCTTTTATAAACAGAGGACCATTAAATAATGTATATATAGGCATAACCCACTCACACAAAACATTAAACTTTAACTAGATGGTGAAAGTTAACCTTATCTTTGGTATCACGGTAAAAACAATCAGGCAACTTGCGGCTAGCGCATGGCATCATGGGTAGTGGGTGGCATGACTTTCAACGCGTTTGCGTTGTTACAATGTGCAGGAAATTCAAACAAAAATATGTATATGGCCTTATGACAAAAATAAAGAAAATTCATGACTTTCAGGGACTTTCGTGGCCCCCCCCCCCC
>CABFWO010000700.1:229069-261423 GCA_902155825.1 Timema genevievae
TTTTTTTTTTGCAATTATTAGTGACTTTTGTGACCCAGTAGACACCATGTTGTAACATTAAAATAACTTTTAAAAAACACAGTTATTTTAAGATAGTTTACACTAAAGTCAAAACTTAGTAGAATATCAACAAGAATAGAAGAGTCGTGGATTATTAATTTTAGTAATTAAACTTCCAATTTTAATAAACAACATAGCCTTCTATAAATGATCATTAGTAATTTGGTACACACACACGATAGTACAGGATGATCAAAACTTGCCTCTGCAGTAGATCTAGTACTAAGACATAGAATTTTCACTTTTTGCCAAACATTTGACATAATATTTACACAAACTACATACAGTATGTATGTGCTGTCCACTATTTTCTTGCTAGAGAATAATCCTTTACTTTAGTGGCAAACACCAATAAATATTATTTGAAATGTTTTCCAATAACTACTGCAGTTTGACTTTTTGACCAACCTGTATTTTAATTTTCATCAAAAAATAACTTCCAGTAGATTACGTACATATATAAAAACAGATTTTAACAAAATTTCTCTTTTGTTTATTTCCTGTTAATTTAAATACATTTCCTGTCGCTACTTAACTTTATATCTCAGCCAGATATTAAAGTAGTTAATAATGCCCAAGAAATTTTCAACCGCTTGTCATTCTAAAAATATGTTATCTCTCGAGAGATGTTCAAATTTCTACCAAAAACTCTTATTGATATACCTTTAAAAATAACTGCGCTGTAGATTCCACATACTAATAATACTACTCTCGTAGTAACAAACTTGTCAGGCTATTAAACGGTCAACAGTTTTTGAAGATTTGCTAGCATTTATATAGAGCCATTTACACAACTGTTAACCTAGCTTTTAATTTAACCCTCCGCTATACGCGCCACGGAGTGTGAGTTCAGTCCGCAAGATCATAGATCTCTCATCCATTAGTAAAACCGAGCTGAGATCTGTGTCACCCGGTAGCTTCCCCTACTGCTTTTATGAAGGTCATGGTGGGATCCGAGATTGCCTCGTGTTAAGTCTGCTAGCAGCAGTGATACTTTTTTTTACTGTTGAGTGATACTCCGCATGCGTGCATTCGACATTTTATTATTGGGGCTGTGAATCTACACGCGTACATTTACACTTCAGGTAAGTTTTATTACTTCTATAGCATTTCTTACTACTTTTGACGCTAATTTTTATGAGTAAACTATTTTCTCAATTTTTGACAAATTTTAATTAAATCTTCGCTTCATTTTAGGCAGTTTTTGAAAACATACTCTCTCAAATGGTGTAAAAGTTTTGAATTTGTTCTATATACACTTATTACGAATGAGTTTTATATGTAGTGTATAAATGTGTCGGTGAGTGAGGGTGACCGTGTTTTTTGTGTGCGTTTGGTTTTGTTAGTGTTTTCATTTTTGTGCACTTTTATTTAGGAAAATGTCTGGACCTAATGACCAAGATATACTACGCTGTCTTGATGAAGATGAATTCGGTGCTTTCGATGACAGCGATGGAGATATAGTCAATGAAAGTGACCATTACTCAGATAGCGTGCAATTGGCTGATGAAGGTAATAGCAATGAGCTTTATATTGGTAAAGATGGAACTCAGTGGCGTTCTGCACCAAATCAAAATTATAGAGTAAGACGACGTGAAGGTGAGTTGCTTCGCTGCCTCCCTGGTGTTCTGCATGCTGCCAAGAATGCTAATAGCCCAATACAGGCTTTATAGCTTTTTTTTCTCTGATGAGATGTTAAACGAATTTGTCAGGTGCATCAATATTTACATAGCATCTATTGAAGAGAAGTATTCAAGACCTAAAGATGCAGCTGAAGTTACTCTCACTGAAATGATATTATATGCAATAATTGGTTTGTGTCAGTTCCATTTTAGTGGAGAACGATGAACTTAAAATGGTAGTGACTATTAGAAAGAAAGTGTCTTATAAGCCTAAGAAAAACAAAGTTGTGCTAGCATTATCAACATTCCATATTGAGGAAGACAAAATTGAAGATATAGGGGGTGCTGAGCTCCATAAACCCAAAATTATCACATTTTATAACGAAACGAAATCGGATGTTGGTAAGGTGGATGAAATGAAATGTGCTTATTCTGTTGACAGAATAACCCGAAGATGGACTTTAGTAGTATTCTTTTCATTTATGAATATTGCAGGAATAAATTCCTACATAATTTACAAGAATAATACTACATCCAACTTGGCAAGGAAGAACTTTTTGAAAATACTTGCAAAGGAACTTTGAATGATCATTTGCGTTTGAGAGTCAAGCAGCAGAATTTACCTACTACAGTAAAGCTGCGTCTTATGAAGATCTTGGAGATTCCAAAAGTTCAACCAGAAGTCAGATCAGAAGTGAGAACCCAAGGAAGGTGTTATTTTTGTGATTGGGGGGAAAAAAATAGGCCAACTTGATTCACGTGCACAGGTTGTAACAAGTATGTCTGTTTGGGACACGTTTCTTATGTGTGCTCTGAATGTGACAAAAAAAATGCAAATAATGGATCTAAATGATTCTGACAGTGACTAGGTACAGTATATGGTGCGTTAACTTAGCAAAGAAACTAGTTTATATCTTTGCAATTTTAGTTTTTGTTTGATTACAACTCTTTTTTGTCATTAATTTAATTTTTCTTTTCCTATTGTGTTCTATGTATGAAAATGTTTTGTAATTTCAAGTTAGTTCAGAAGAAAACTTTTAAGTTTATTGAGAAAATTGTATCATGGTTGTAAGTTAATAAAACAATGAGGCAATATTTTAAAAAATAATAGCAAGGAAATCAACATGGAAAAGGTCTTTTTTAAGATATGTATGGTCATTTTAAATTAAAATAAACATTCTTGAATGTTTCAAAAGTACTATTGAATGTGAAATCGAACCGAAAACTGCCGTAAAACAATAGCGGTTTAACAGTCCGCACGCGTGTGTTAACTTTGTAGGTGTCCACGCATGTAGCGGAGGGTTAAGTAAATTGGAGCATTCTTATCAATACACCTAGAAACAAGATTTACACACAAAGTTGTTTGATTTTTAGGAATACGTGAATCAATGAAAACGATAGTCATAACCTTGGGCAATCAGCTTGGTAGTGGTTTAATGCTGTATGGTTAAGTGTATATTTAACTTTTAACCAAACTCTAATAAGCAATCCCATTTTTTCTTAGATTTCAAACACTTGGATTTAAAAAGAATAAGTTTACGATACTATTTAAGTAAATTAGATTTCACCCACATTTTGAAAAAATTAGAATTTTCTTTTAATATTTAAAAAGCATGAAATTAATTAATAATGCTTTAATTAATTAAAATACAATATGTATTTGTATGTTTTGTTGACTCTTTCGGCATGACACTGTATCTTAAGGCGTTACCCAGCCATCAAGCACTATCCAACAAAAGTTACATTTGTTTGTTGATTGAAGGCGATCAAACAAGTTTTAAAAATATCACCATCAAGGTCAATTTGAAGTGGTGACCTGTACATTTTATTCTCTCCTTATGTGTAGTGTGTAGTTATTTCAGGCTACCTGCTTTGATGGCTACATGGTCTAAGGCGTAACTCTTTCAATAGACTAAACTGTTGATGACAGGGAAATCGGGGTTCAAAATCCTGGTCAGGTGTAATGAGGATGGTTTCCCACTTGCCCTCCATGCAAATGCAGGTACACTTCCTCTAAATTCAACCTTCCTCTTCTCTAATGCATTGGTGTAATTAGTACATAATGTGTATAAGCCAACCAGGTAGTGAGACGCAACGATAAAAAAAAATCAGGTTATGTTTATTACTAAACATGATATACCAAGACAATAATTCATTATAGTGTGGACAAAATTCTGCTGATTTACATTAAGTTTAAAGGTTTAGGTTGTCACAGTCAAATTTTCATAATAAGGGCCTTTTAAAAAATACATATTTTTTGTAGCCAAATTTGGTAATATGTCAGAAACATGACCTGACGTATGGATATGTGGAAAGTAGATTGATAACTTTTCTAATTGTAAGATAAAGGGTCTTCTTATGAAAATTGAATTGTATAAAAATAAAAACTTGCAACCTAAATAGTAGAACGTCAACCCACATTATTTATATTGGTGACCCAGAGTCTCCATGTCGCTATGCAAGTCACCTTGGCATTAGGCCAAAACAGTTAAAGTTTGACCTATAAAATATAAGCGGTGATTTTTAAATTAATAAAGTTTTCTGCCTGGTAGCTGTGCGTGGCTCATATTGGGCGATGTAAGAAATAATAGATAGAGACTATTTGATCAAAACACTAAAAATAAGTACATAATTAAACACTTGACCTTTAACAGTTGACAAAGATAAGGCCTATTTGTTTAAAGTCAAAAGTCTAAGGTCATATAAAATCCTTGGCAGAGAAACTCTGCCGCAAACATGGATTCCACTCTTCCTCAACATAATTATATTTATGAAAAGTTGTAATAAAAGGCTATATTATAATATATGTGAAGATCTAAGAATGATATTTATATAAGCTAAATGGAAAAACTGTTAAGTCAATACCACATTGATAAGTGAGAATGAAAATCATGTTTTGTTTCTATGATAAAAAGTACACTTACATAATTTACAGTTGCCTGTGAACATTTTATTTTCCCTTTTAAATGATAACAAAACTGTTTCAAGTATTTTAGTATATAATATAATCTACCAAAAAATATTTGAAGAGCACCCTTTCAGAAAACAAACTTAAAAAGAATATTTTCTTGCAAACATGAGTGATATTTTAATAAATAAGTAAACACATTTTGATAATCAGAGTTCACTATACAATTTAAATCACTGTTAAAATTATCGTGTTGTATTTAACAAAAATAATCAATTGTCTCACATTTTATGCCTGTACAAGCTTTTGGCGGCTTACCCTAACTTAGTTCTAGGACAAACAACAGCCGGACTTAATACCATTAAACCCCATCTACAGATTATTGAAGCTCCACATCCTTATAGTCCTTAGACATTGAAATGACATTCACACAGTCTGTATCCATATCCATATGACAGCGCCAACCAATGAGAAAGTTGGAAAAAACATCCAATTAAAATCTTCGAAAGAAAATTTTCTAGAGCTAGGCACAAGCAGACACCATCTGAGAATCATGCGATATCACAGCTGAACAAAATATTTTGATAAAACGTCCAGGCTAGGTTACATTTGAAAGGTAGGTTAAGTGCAGTCAAAAATAATATATTTAAAACATGAGCTAGTTTGTCTAAATGCTATGATAATACCATTGGTGATTTCATTTTGATGCGCACAAACGCTTACTTTGCTGTAATTGGTAGTCCTTTACAGTTCGTATCGACTAGTCCTTAGAAAGTTAAAGTTGAGTCAACTTCTATGGCGTGATAAGGACTAAGGAATTAAGGATATGGACTCTGTAGACAGTGCAATCTGTTTGTGTGGAGTCAATCTCTTACGGAGTACTACGCACCTTACGAACACGGAGTCTGTAGATGGGGCTTTAGTCTACTGCTTAGTAAAAGACACACACAATTTCACAGTTATGGCCTTCACAAGAACCCTTAGTTTCAGTAGGCGGACATGCGACCGGCCTAGCTAAGGTATCACTTATGAGAAAATAATTATAAGAAATTTAGATTACAGCACACTTTGAGTTAGGATCTATTTTTGGTTTAATGAGTGGATTTCACTAATTTAAGATGAAACGAATATCGAGATGAAAAATTAAACTTTTTAAACAAAAATAATAAAATCTTGTTAAAAAATAACTATTTAATAGGGCCCACATGAGAATTAGAATTGAGACAGCGTATTAATTACTTTGCATCTGGTAAAACTAAGACCCATCATAGACTATAAGTTCAACTTGGTGGCATCATCTACTGCGANATTTAGGAAAAACTACCCCCCCCCCCCCCTCCGCACTGTGCTAGATCAATCCCTAAGCAAAGGATAGCTGATAATATATTAGTAATTACTGTGGACCCCCAAAATGATATTTGTCCTCATGGTAGAATATAAATTATAAAGGCTAGTGCTATAATTAGAAAAATAATGAATACACTGATTGTTCAAGTGTATATGAAGGTGTACAATCTGTAGTTTAACCCTCGCCCAATATGTAAGTAAATTGTAATAAAAAATAACGAGGCTCCATTGGGGTGTATAATTCAATTAAAGATGTTGCCTACCTGTGACATCAGGACTGATCCAGATAGCATTTTCCATGCTAGGCCTAATGAATTTATGTTTTACTCCGCAAATTTTAAAGATATAACATTGAAACCAAAACCATAAAATCTTAAATAATCCTAAAAATAGTGCGTGTCAAAACATTATTTTTATCTTTAAGTAGATTTTTGTAAACATATTTTTTATAAATCATCTACAACTCAGAGTTATCAGCAAATAGACAAAGAGCCCTCTCAGAGTGAACTATTTTCTTCCTTCCCTTTTCTATTTTGTACATTGGCATCTGAGTGTGATTGTGCTTAGACTACTTAGCTGTGTCAAGATGCAACCTGCTTCGCAAAATAGCTTCGAAATCTCCAAGTAGGCAACCTCGTTAACACTAAAGAGCCTACGACTTAAGTTGCTAATAAATAACTACTAAATGAAACTAGAATGGTCAGACATTCGACTTAAAATGTGGTTTTCTGCTCTCTTCAATAGAAGAGGGAAAATTTTAATTTTGAGTAATTGCATATCTTTCCAAGTAGAAAAATGTCAACCAGATTATTTTCCTAGTACGTAATTCAAAGTTCCTGAAACGGATCACACAAAATTGTTTTTAATATTCATCCGGCATTTCCACACTTAATCACACTAATAAGATTTGGTTGGATGTAGGTAATGAAGAGAATGTATCCACATTTGTGCGTTGTGGGAGTGGGAAACCTTTCAAGAAAAACCACCTTCAATACATCCGTCCAAGATTTGAACCCCGACTTCACTGTCACTGGCAAATCATACTAGATGAGCCTGGCATTAAGGCTGGATTTATATTCATGCATAACTAATAGCGAATAGTGGAAAGGACGTAGTATTTTAAATTATATAGTTCATAATCAATACATAGTGAATAATGTACAATGCATTAAGTTGATTTAACTTTAACTTCTTAAACGTTATGTATGGAGTGAAGTATAGATAATCATTGAAATAGATATGTATCTGCCAATGAGAATGCGAGGAGGGGATCTAATCAATTAAACGCCAGGATACAAGCAGATGAAAATAATTAGCTTCTGTATTCATCTTCATACGTGTAAAATGCTTTGTGATAGCCATACTTATTTATTATTCCCGAATTTTCTGTTTTAGCGTCAATGACTATGATTGCCTACAAGATTGTAAATATAGAAGTGGGGCACCACCGGAAGAATAAAAACCTGTTTCAACTGTGAGTCAAACAAAGATACCTATATCGGAGGTGGGCTTGGTTAGAGACGGACGCAAAATGAATTTGCGAATTTGAGCCCAAAGGTCCGTTATTACTGTATTAATGCAAAGGGCTTAAAATAAAATTTTAGTTACATCAATCAAAATGGTGATTTATGCATTATGAACCAGGTACAGGATTGATATTTTATTTAGTTAAAAGCTATGGAATATCAATATAATTTGCTCACCATTTTAAAATTTTAATGTTTTTTTACTTTACCGGTATAAGTGTTTCTCCACCTCTAGTGGATTCAGTGCTTAATGTCATTCAGAAATAACTTAGAATTCACGGCACATTAGTAATAATTTAACGTTGCACACATTTCATATAGGCTCTACATTTAATTCAAACTGAACTATTATGTTAGATCAAATTCTTTTCTAAATATTTTTCTATGCCTAGTTAAAAGTTATGTTAAAAGAGTAATATAATGTGTATTGCACATGAGATATCATTAAAGCATGCTCAATATTAAGTTGAGAAAAATTATTTTGAAAGAAATAATAATAATACAACATGCAAACAAGCAACAATTCCAAATTATAAATGGAAATATTACAATTTTTGAAAATTTGAATAACATATTTAAATAGGAAAAAGAGTTTGACATTCGCTAAATTAGATTGCACTTCACCATTTGGTCAAACTTTTTGGAGGGTGGGGAGGGGAGAGCAGTAATCAAATTATTTAAATAATTATAGTTAGTTGATTATAGTAGGCCTATTATATTGAATAAGATATTTCAACTTTGATTAAAATAATATAATCTGTGACATTTGCACAAAAGTGAAAATAAACAAAACCAAGCAAATAAGATTTAACATTAAGTCAACCTTTTTCCAAAAACTTTAATTGATCAACAAATTAGCTTCAAATTAACACGTGACATTCAAAATTAAATTAAATTAAATTAACTCTTAGAACCTACATCAATTTCTAACTAGGGCTGTACCCGAATAATCAAGTACACTTGACTGATGACTTTACACTTGAGATCAAAGACTGCAACAGACTATTTGAACAGCAAAATATCCTTTTCACACCCTTGAGTCCGCAATGCTGCGTCCAACCAATGACCTTAGAAACTATTTTAGACGCCATCTATCAGCCCTAATTAGCATAGGCTACTTATAGATTTGTGGTGACTTGTTTTCACTGCACATGACAAACTATCCAAATTATCCAACACAACACAATACAACACTACAAAACGACTAGTATATTTAACGTAGGTTATGCTCTATCTCTATCAGACGAAAAATTAAACAATTGCCGATCAAACACCACATTGACGGCGTGTCAAGGGTGACTTGCTATCGCCCTTGGATTCAAGGGAATGTAAGGGGTGCATTAGCACACTTCCTGATTATTCGGACAGATCTACACTGATCACGTGATTGCTAATTCAACTGTCAAGTGAACGCCAAGGTTTGACAGCATGTGAAGTAGACTATTCGGATACAGCCTAGGACTATTGATTGCACATGGACAAAAATAAAATAATAAATTCAAATGATGATAAATGGAAACACAATAATGGTAAAAAAAAATCCCAGAAGGGAACTTAATATTAGCAAATGTACAAACTTATTTAGCCTTAAAGGCAGTAGGCCTACCAACAACAATGAAACGCACCATCTCACATTTATAATTTTATAAGGCTTTTAAATTTAAAACAAATTATAATATAATTAGGGGACAAATATCATAACAAATCAAAAATAAAATTGAATATCTTTGTCAATACATCAGTCTAATTTAAGTCACCCTAAGTCTAGTTGACATATACTCTGCAAATTAGTCATTTTTGTTAACAAATAGCATGTTTTTTACAGTGTAATATTGGCTTTTAAATAGATGAATCAATGTGAAAAGTTAATATTTAGAAAAAATAAAAAAAAATGTCTGCAAAGATAGTTCTTAAAAGTGCTAATTTAGCTAAAGGAAAATATAATATGGCCTATCCTGTTTTTTTGAAAACAAATTCCTTTTTCATTTACTTTGGTATTTTCACTGTTAACGTGTGCGAAAATATTAATTTCATAAATCGCATTCCATAACAAAAAAATTACACACCAATCTGGGCCTACTTTAATAGAAAAATTTTACAGAGAGAATATGTAGACTGAACTTTAGGCCCTCTATGAAGGACAGTAATCAGCTCAACACTTGGCCGATTCAGGTTATTCTGTTTTTGAGAAGAATGGGGATAACAATAAGTAAAAGGTAAAACAGCAGAGACAAGCTGTTGATTAAACAACCATTATAATGGACCTTTGTGAATAGAATGTAATTGAATAACTATAACAAGCAACATTTTACTTTCTTGTGGTCATCCTTTCGCTTTTTACGCTTCTCTTTGCTTCGCTGTTCCTTATCCTTCCTAATTTCTCTTACCAAAGTGTAAAATGCATCATCAACACCCATGCGGGTTTTGGCCGATGTCTCAACGAATGGAATGCCATACTGTTTGGCTATCTCGCGCGCTTGGTTCATATTGACCGCCCATGATGGTAAATCACATTTATTACCAACAAGAACCATGGGGACTTCCTCTGCATCTTTCACTCTTTTAATTTGTTCACGGTAAGTCCCAATGTCTTCAAATGATTTGGCACTGTTAACAGCAAATACTAATAAGAAGCCCTCACCAGTTCTCATGTACTGATCTCTCATTGCACTATACTCCTCTTGGCCTGCAGTGTCCAAAATATCGAGTAAACATGTTTCTCCGTCAATAACGACTTGTTTACGATACGAATCCTCAATAGTAGGATCATATTCATCAACAAAATGATTTTGGATAAGTTGAATTGTCAAGGCACTTTTTCCAACACCACCAGCACCAACAACTACTAATTTGTACTCGGTCATTATATTACACTGTTCACTAGCGTTAACAAATAATCAAGGTATAATTCTCTTCATTTGAATTGTTACAAATAATCTGAAAATAAGAAACTACCATATAAATTATAATAGTTTGCCAATTCACAATATTTTTGCCTTATAAACACTTGTCTGTCTACTTACGAGCATGCTTAGAAATCTTTTAAATTTTGGGGTTGATAATCCCAGGCTCTAAGCAATAAGCAACAAAGCAAATATACACCCAAAATATCAAATTTGCAAATTCTTTTTAAAAAGTCAAAAACTATAGTCAAAAATAAATTGATATTCTAACAATTTTAATTAGATTATTTTAATAGTATTTATAACTTAAAATAGTAGTTTGGAACAGTAATTTGTTTGAGTAGTTAAAACGCTTATAAATTGATTCAAGTATACCTTGAGATTTCCAACATTTAGACTAGATGATTTGTGTTATTCAGAGTCTAAGATTATTATTATTATGATTAGCCTTATGTACGCTGCGAGATATCTATCTAAAATATGTATTTTAGGTATATTAAGTTCGTTAATGTACTCCAGAAACATATTATTAATAGAATTTTTATATTAAATATGAAAATATTGAATAGGTTTAGTAAAAAATGATCCAAAATTAAATATATTTGACTAATAGATTTATTACTTTAAATTCAACCGTTGGGTAGGGGGAAAAGAAAAAATTATTTCTGAGCCTTCCCAACTACCATCAAGCCATAAATGATGAAACAAACTAGGATGAATATGCGGGAAAGACCTGGAGTTTAGCCACAGTATTAAACGGACCTAATGCGCATGCGCAAATATTGAACATTAAAACGAGATTGTTAAATGCGCATGTGTTTTTATTTGGTAGGCGTGGTTCAATTTACTGTAGCTTGAACTCCAATGGCAAACTTGTGAAACGTGATACCCTATTACTTTGAAAAATTGTATTTTCTCGATATGGTTTTTTCTAATATAATATGTTGCATAACTTTTTAGGTTTTTGATTTAAAATAAATTAATTAACAAACCTAGCCTGTCAAAAAAAAAAGAAGACTTTGCCATTATTTATTCCATAATCAACATTATGTTTCCTTGATGGCACCGACAATTCATACGCATGCGCACTACATAGAGCTATTACTGTTGTTAAATGCAAAGAAATCATATTTTACCTTTACCTTATCAAGATGTTTGGCGGTGGTTCAGCTCCAATTTTGGTATTAAGTATGTATTTTTATAATTCTCAACTATTATGTTTGAGTTTTCATTTTATTCAGCAAATTTAAGTTATTGTTTTTCTTTGCAGGCCAAAACACCAAACGTGAATCTGGAAGGAAGGTACAGTTGGAGAACATCTCTGCAGGAAAAGTAAGTTACCACGAGGCTCTGGGAGCTGTCATTAAAAGTATTGAAATATCGATGCAACTCAAGACGAGTACATAAGTTTGGCATACAAATGCACTTCGATTCTCTCACAACCTAACATTTAAAAACTTGATATAATAAATTCAAAATAATCCTCTATACATTTGTTTTTACACATTTTCTTTCTATTTGGGAACAATGCATCTCTTGTGGAATGATCAAATGACTCCTCTAAATACTTGCTAACTTAATATTCTCCTTGAACCCGAAGTTCGTACAATTTTTAATTTTGTGAACACACGGGCTGTATCCGTATAGTCATAGGCTCCCTAGTCAGACTTTTGCGTTTTAGACTTAATGCAGTCTTGATGATTTTACATTTCTCGCGCTGTTTATAGTGAAGAATGAAATTTGCACCAAACTATTCGACCGGCAACAGGCAACACCCTTGGGCCTGCAGTGCTGCTTCCAACCAAAGTAAAACAATGTAAACACCATCCTAATTTAAAATGGCAAAAAAGTGTCAATGCTCTTACAGACGAAATAATAGTACAAAAACAATTGCCAATCAAACACCGCAGTGCATGGCTGGTGGCCTTTGTATTCTTGGTGACCAAGAGCTCGAGCAGGGCTAGAGAAGGGTCCATAGACATCCATTGTAACTATTCGGATATATCTACACTGGGTCGTGTGATTGCCAATGCATTGATCAAGGCCACGAGTCGAGGCAGCACTGCATAAACAGACTATTCGGATACAGCCATGGTCTTCACGTGATAACTAAACAGCCAATGGGAAAAATTTTAAACTTATTCAAATAAAAGCAAATTTGATTAAAACAAATAATATTTTCACTATTTTTTTTGGTGGTAGGCCCTAACTCAAAGCACACAATGTTCGTGACACTTTTTTTTGCTATATCACTATATATTTCATTGCTTTTGCTCACTCAAAAAGACCAAATTAAAGGGGATGATACAAAAAATGTTGTGAATTTCTGTTAAGGCACTTTTTTTTTTCCAAACAGAATGTCCTTATTTTATAATATATTTTACATAATGGAATAATATGGCTTGTCATTTAAAAAAAGGGGGTCGAGGGGTAAGTAGCTTCAATCACGAGATACCTGTAGGCAATATTCTGTTGCATGGCTGAAAATGCGGCTCACTTGTGAACATGTGGTGCAATATTTCAAAGAATGATTGTTTTTACAAATGCACAGTAATGGTCTACAACAACAATCCACTTTTATTTTTTTTCAAAGCAAACCCAACTCTTGCAAAATGAGACACAGTTGCCTTTTATATATATTATTTTTCTTCATGAATTTGTGTACCTCAACTAATTAGTCTATATGCCGTAAGCTCATGCATTTTATATTCTCTATAGGGTGACCTGGCAGTCTAGGGGCAAGGTGTCGGACTTCTATGCTGGAGGTCAGGGTTCATTCCCTGGTCCCGGCACAGATTTATCTGACTTCCAAACCCTTCCTTCACCTCTGACAAGACGTGTATTAATCACAACTTGTGAATGTGTGGAATGGCAAGCCTCCACCATGGTTCGGATCCCACGTTATTAATTATAATTAATAATAATGATGATGATAAAAATAAAAAATAACTACAATAATAATTTTTATAGACAATAATGTGTTGGGTTACTTAACATAAACTTGATCCTATTGACAAGCTCATTATCAAATTCAATAATATCCTAAACAATTTAGTAGGGCCTTTATAAATAGATAAATTGAGCTTAGTTGTAATATCTTCTTTTTTTTTTAACACCACAATTTACTACCGGTTCGGGTTGGACACACATGTGCTTATACAAAATGTTAAAGGATAGGGAAGGATTAAGAAATGTACCTGCAATTGTATTGAGCGAAAGTAAAAAAAACCACTAAGCTTAGTACACCCGACTCCAGTCTATTGTGGCAATGACACCTTAGACCAGGTTTGTCAAACTTGTGCATGTGGCTTGATCCATGATTCATTTCAGCCCACTTCCTTTTGATAAATCATCTTGCAGTGCAGGCCAATTCATCTTAATAAACCACCATTAGTAAAGAGGTAATTATTTTTAGAAATCTAGCAAGTGGGGTTGGTGTACCAAATTTTTACTCTTTTCTCACTTGAGAACAATTATCAAAAATTGTTTAGTTTGTGTACCAAATAATTCCACACATAATACCAGTATGGGAAAAGGAACGGACAACCGAAATATATGTAGATGCTTTTGAAATTTTTAAAGTGTCTTCAACACAAGATTTTAAACCAAACATACCGTTGTTGTATACAAAAAATATTTTCATATTTCTGGATAGAAATAGTTAATTTTAGATTATCTTAATTTTCTTTTAGGGCCTATATAATAACAATCTTCAAGTTATTTTAGTTTTTTTCTACATAATATGGTGACAATATTGAGTTCTCTGAGTTGCCGCCCCCCTCAGTGTTGTCAATTTTAAAAGTGGTCCTTATAATCAAACTAGTTTGACACGCCTGTCTTTTGACCGTTCAATCACCAAAGCGGGTCTTAGTTATTACTAAACTTTATTTAGTTTTAAGTTAGAAAAAAGAGATTTTGTTCTAACATAGTGGGAAAAAAATTGATACTCTGCCATTATATCATATTACCATTCAAGCGTAAACTTGCAATGTATTTTTTGTTCAGGCCATTGCCGATGTAATCCGAACATGCCTAGGCCCGCAAGCCATGTTGAAGATGTTAATGGACCCAATGGGAGGGATAGTTATGACCAACGATGGCAATGCTATCTTGCGAGAGATCACCGTACAGCATCCCGCTGGCAAATCAATGATTGAGATTGCTCGCACACAGGATGAAGAGGTAAAATTAGCTACGCTTCTTGTAGTGCTTCTGCAAACATACGGTATTGTAAGAACCTTTATCAACCATTGGTTGACTTGTTTGTGTACTTCAGTGATCTTGGGGTAAAGTACTCACCTCAGGACCACATGATTGAGGTTTAAAACCCAGCCAGAGTCGACAAATTTTTCTTGAACGATAACAATTCATAGCACAACCTCCTTCGGAGGGGAAATTAAGTCGTTGATTGTGGGATGTAAAAGAACCAGGTGGATGGTATGTTAAAATACATATTTCAGCAAAATTGGTTGGCCCTTTTGCTCTTGCTCATAGAAATTCTTGTGTGCTGATATAATCAGTCGGTTCAGAAAGTGCACGTTAAATACCTCAGATAAATGATAATTATTGACTTGTTGATAATTTCTATTAAAAATCATGGGAGCACATATAACTTAAGGTTTGATTTAATACTCAATGTACTGTATTGGCCCAAATATAATGCGAGGTTTTCCTCCTGTAAACTGTACTCATATTATATGCACAGCCTGATATTTTTCACTTAAGGGGGTAGGGTTGGGGTGGTGAGAGAATCAGATTCCTACACAGGTCTATTTTTCAGCATGCTGGAACTGTACCAGCCGGTGAGAATCATTGAGCGAGTCCAATAATTAACTCAAGGTCTAAATAAAGAAGGTAATTCAGTAGGTCAGTGCTAATTGGTGGCTCAATCTGTGCTATGAAACTGATATTGAAAAACCACCCATGTCAGATCCACGAGCAAGTGGTTGTGTTAAAAAGGCGGCTTCCTCATTGTCTAAAGTAAATGAGGGGAAGAGAAGAAGCTACGATAAATCAAGAGCAATGTTAGGACCAACAAACAAATAGCGTGCAGGTTGCTATCAATTTTGATGTTTCTAAGGCTAATCTATGACTTTGGAGACAAAATGAAGAAAAAATGTTTAGGAGAGTATAAAAATTCTATCAAATTGTTGTAGATTCTAGAGATTAGCTAATTTATAAGTTATGTGCTGATATAATCAGTCAATTTAGAAAGTGCACATTATATACATCAAATCTAAAAGGAAATCCTTCCTTTAAAAAAAGTTAGGCATATATTTATCAAGTTTTAATGTTTAAATATGAAATTGGATATGTATTGTGTAATCGAACAAGATTAAGTATGTACCTACTAAGTCCACATTTTCAACTCAAATTGAATAGGCTATATGAAATATTCTCGAAGCCGAATTGAAGTTCGGATATTTTTTGTTGTTTAGTGCTTGGAAAAAGTATATTATGCTTAATTTTAACTCTTAAATACTAAATTCACTTAGAAAATGTTTTATTGCATTTATTATTGTAATATTTCATTCTAATATAATAAAATCAAATTAATCACAACATTCAATTCAAATTTTTTAATATGATTATCAATTTGCAACATCTCAAATTGGTAATAATTGAACGTAAATTGAGAATTTTAACTGTCAATATTTATATTAGTGAAGACGGAATCGTTTTTAAGGCAACGTGGAAGTTGACATTTTTTCAAAGTTGTAAAGTTTTGAAGTTTCGCACACCCTTATTCTGGGATCACAATCAACTTAACTTTAAATATAACGTCCACTTAAGGTTCACTTAACTTAAGAAAACAGATGTGTGATCCCGATTCACGTAACAACTCTTGGGCCAAACATCCACATTTTAGAGTACCTATGTGTTTTGATCTGTGATTTGTACTATTTGTAAAGTGATGGTCTGTGAATGTTTGCAGTTTTCAATCGATGTAATAAATATCTTTTACTAAACTTTTTTGATAAATTTAGCTTTCCTCTTTTAGTTTAATTATTTTGTTTCAATGTCTGATAACTAGAACTTAAGCTAAAGATTAAACCTTAGTCATAAAACCAACAAATGAATTTCTACAAATAGCCCTGTAGATGTCACTCGCATAATGTTAAGCTGGCTAGATCACGTGATACCCTTAATGTAAAGTTCACTTAACATGAAAGACCTCCCAGGACATCTATTAGGTTAAGTTAACTGCAAGTGAACATTAAGTTAATTGTATTGTGATCGCTTCCATTAAAAAACACAAGAAGAACCTTCACACTAAGTTACGTTAAGTTTATCATGACCTGGAATTAAAACAAATTATTTTATGGTAATTTCACTTCCATTAAATATTGGTCAATATATTATTCATTATCAGGCTGCTCATAAATCATTTCAGGATCATTTTTTGTCTGTAATCTTGAGTTAATTGAAATGTAAAATTCCTGTTAATATAAGCATCTTATTGGATGAGTTTCTTAATACTGACTTTAAAAGAGGTTGTATTATCATGTTTGAAGCCAAGCCTTGGGTAACACCTCCGTTGCTATTACATCACACTTAAATGAACAAGGCTGCTTTCATGTAGGTATATTTCTTTCTATCCGGGGAAAGTGTGTAGCATGAAACCAACTGCATTTTTAAATATTTTCATCAAAAAATAAATATCATATTCTGAATAATATAAAATAAATAGCTTATCATTAATATGTAATTAGTTGAAGATGCTTTGAAATGACTACATTTGAATTATATTGAAGATTATTAAGGTTTGAGTTATCTGACTCAACATTAAAGATCTATTCCATGTCTCAGGCCAAAGAAGGACACTTATAAGGCACCCCCACTAACAGCAAGATTATGAACTTCTAGAGTGGGGCTTTGCGAGGTGGTCTAATGTATATAGAGCAAACTATACATAAAAACATATTTTCTAAAAATACTGTTGCATTGGTTTTCCCCAAATTGACCTTGATGTATAGTTCAATTATCATAGGTAGAACCTTGTCTGACTGCTAAAATGTCACTGGATCGGATCTACATTCACCTATTTCCACATGAGATATTTTTATTTACATCTATTACTTTTGATAGATATAATTAATAGCTTTATATTATTGCTAATCAAATGGTAAAATGTAATCAATTTTACACTAAAAAAATGTAATTTGAAAGGTCCTTATGAAAATGTGATAAGCATAAAGTTTTTCTTCCCCCTTCCCTTGTTCATACATCTCTCCATTTGTTCTTTCCCATTTCAGGTTGGTGATGGTACAACATCTGTGATAGTTTTGGCTGGGGAAATGTTGGCAGTTGCCGAGCCTTTCTTAGAGCAGCAAATACACCCCACGGTTATTATCCGGGCCTATAGGCAAGCTTTAGAAGATGCAGTTGCATTGCTGCAAGACAGCATCAGGTGAGAGGATTTATAAGTAAATCGATTCCAGGATACATAACTAAAATTATATTGTCCATGCAAAATATCATTATCATTTTAGTATACATACAGTGGGACATCGGTTGCATTCCTAAAGGCTGTTTGAAAACAAACCCCATAAGAATTAATGTAAAATGGATTAATTTGTTCTCGAACCCCAGATGATTGCTTGTTTAAACCTTTATAACAGTATTTTATCCTTCTTCAGTCCCATGGTGACTTATTTAATACTAATTTATAAAAAAAATACAAAGAAAATCAATGAAAGTATCTGCATATTCAAACAGGAGTCTGCACTGAGTGGAGACTGCGGCCTAACTGACTCCCACCATACATCTCAGCTCGTGGAGCACGGGATTGCCGGTTTGCCTGTTTGGAAAATATGTTTGTGAACCGATTAGTTTGAGATGAGAGTCGAGGCTCCACTGTATTTCAAAGAATGTACAGGAAAGGGGGATAAAAGACATATAAAAGGAAACAAACATAATATGGCTTTTACAATAAAAATAAGAACACAGTTCACACTTAACATTGCTGCCACTGGACAAAGAAGTAATGGCTGCCTCTTGGAGAAAACCAATCGTTACCACCTAATCCCTTGACCTAGGTTTCATTCTATCAGAACTCATAAGGAGGGTGTGTGTGTGTGTGTGCGTGCGTGCGTGCATGCACACATACATTTTGAATGGGTCGAGAGATCTTTCTATGCCACTGATCTTTATGGCCGAAGC
Source organism: Timema genevievae (assembly GCA_902155825.1). Lineage (NCBI taxonomy): Eukaryota > Metazoa > Arthropoda > Insecta > Phasmatodea > Timematidae > Timema > Timema genevievae. The sequence goes on from CABFWO010000700.1 coordinate 247,599, forward strand.
TTTTTGATTTGTTGTGGTTGTTGTGGGAGCTAAGTGTGTTTAAATTCTACATAGTGTATACATATAAATTTTATTTTATTTTCTATTAATTGCAAACATACACATGTATTGCTTGGAGAGAGGGGGCGGGGGAACTAACCTTGCGAAATATAGGCTCTACATTATTCTTTGTTGAGTAAGAGTTCTTTTTTAACAGAGGCCACCTCGGTTAGTCGAGATGCTACTTTTGTAACAAAATAGTTTATCGACACTTGGTTCAACAGCCAAAATGGGTCTAGGCTACAATTAAACTTATTTTGCCTTTAAATCATTGTATATTGTACAAACTACTGATATATGCTCATAGGCTTTAAATATGTCCTTGGATTCTATAAATAGTTTTTTTATTTGTTTTTTCTGGACAGCACTCCTTTGGACATCACTGACCGCAAGAAAGTACTAGATGTGATCAGATCTTGCGTGGGGACCAAGTTTATTGGCCGCTGGTCTGACCTAGCATGTTCTATTGCGTTGGAAGCAGTGGAGACAGTGCTTCTGGATGAAAATGGTCGTAGAGAGATTGACATCAAGAGATATGCCAAGGTTAGTGGCCTTTCACTTGTAGATAAGATATTTTACATCAACTGTTTCCAACCTGTGGCTAGGTCATTTTAGTAAAATACCTCTATCTTCCTCTTTCCTTCCACCAATCGTCTCCTCCCTTCCACCAATCGTCTCCTCCCTTCCACCAATCGTCTCCTCCCTTCCACCAATCGTCTCCTCTCACTTGCACACTTGCTGTTAATCCACTCCTCATTTTTGATTATTTCTTTACAACAAGGCCTCAAATAAAATTGTTGGGTTATCTACTTAAATTTGTTTGTTGGTTTTTATTAAGGTTGAAAAGATCCCTGGAGGTACTATCGAAGAGTCGACTGTTTTGAAAGGGGTCATGATAAACAAGGACGTAACCCACCCTAAGATGAGGCGTTACATTGAGAACCCACGCATCATTTTGTTAGATTGTGGTCTTGAGTACAAGAAAGGTGAAAGCCAGGTAAATAAAATAATTAAGGATTGTATTACAGGTGTACCGATTCAGTAAAACTAATTACTGATTATTTAAAATAAAGGGTCATGCTATGATTATTTACACCAATTAATCTCGATTATTAATTATTTATTAACTATTGGTATTTCAATGCTATAGTCTGATTTTGGTAGGAAGAACAGTAGAAGTTAGTTACTAAAATAATTTTAATAATTTCATACATCAAGTCATGATATCTGCAGCCTTCACTGTTTATATATACTATCAATACCTAATGAATAACACATATAACAAAGTAAAATGTTATTAATATTGGTCGCAATGGAATATGTTTTAAATTTTATCTACTGTTCTTCAAACCAAAATCAGGGTATATAATGGCATCGAAATATTGAAGTGTGTGTAAATATGTGCTAGTGTTTTTACTTTTATTAGTGCTCTACCATTGTCCTAATATTCTCTCATTTTATTTATTACAAATGGTTTTTACTCAATGCACTTTATTTCATACATATTAATAACCATTGGGAAATATGCTTAAGAGAATGTTGACGGTCTATGTAACTAATACAAAGAAATTTTATTTAAAAATCAACAATTAAATCTTAATTTTTAATTAATCTTTGCAAAACTGTCATAAGTTGGAACTAGACGGTTAGTTTTATCAACGATATGTACTTATATTAATTTATTTTTTAACATTTTATTAATTAATTATATTTTATTAAATATTTTCACATTAAAAGATTTTCAACAAAGAAATCTGTGGCGAGATACTCATTTCTTGGCATGTTTTTCAGACGAATGTTGAGATTTTGAAAGATTCAGACTTCACACGTATATTACAATTGGAGGAAGAACAGATGCAGAAAATGTGCGAGGATATTATCTCTCTTAAACCAGATCTGGTTTTCACTGAAAAGGGTGTTTCAGATTTAGCACAACATTTTCTGCTTAAGGTATAGTGTTCTAAAATCAACACTTGTAGATATATTTATTTGTCTTAATAACTCACATTAGATCAGTCAGTAGTGTGTCTGTCTATTGAGCTAAGGGTCCCAGGTTCGATTCCCAGCATGGCCGAGTAATTTATCATTGGTGAAATGTGGTCTCAACCTTTTACATTGATAAATTAACGGCCGGGAACTTATGGCTGTCCTAGTCTTAAGTTAGATTATAAGGTATATGAAGCTACGATGGGCCTAACAAGCCGGTAGTGGAAAATATATAGCTTGAATAAAAACTGACCCAGGCCACAGTCTGGAAACAATAGTGGATGTAAAGTAAAGTCTTAATATTCTACTTTGCATATTTTAAAACTTAACTTATTTTGACTGGAATTTTCAAAAATTGTTTTAATTAATTTATAAAATTGCACGTTGTTGTGTTTCTCTTTAAGGATAAACTCTTTTCACTTTTTGAGGTATGGTTTGTTAGGTATGAAAGAAGGTACAGAAAAGAGGAATATAAATACTTTAAAGGAAAGTCAAAGCCATGTGGTGTTTGTTCGTTTCAATCAGTATTTCCTGATACCATCCTTCTTCCATGTATAACAAAATTGAGTTTCTCAAATACTTTGTTTCACTACAGGCCAATATCACCGTTTTGAGAAGAGTTCGTAAGTCTGACAACAACCGAATTGCTAGAGCGTGTGGTGCCACCATCGCAAATCGTACTGATGAACTGAAGGAAGAGGATGTGGGAACCAAAGCAGGGCTTTTTGAAATTAAGAAGGTTAGACTGCTTTTACAATCATATGTTCATTCCCCATCTGAAATCATTTATAAAATGTAGGCCTGTGCGGAAATTACATTTTGACTCCGAGAAATTTTCAAACAAGAAATCACAATTTCCCATGGGAACGGAAAAAATTAAAAAAAAAAATTCTAATCTTGGACTATATATTTTAAGATTTTATTAAGTTCATTATAAATATTACTTGTCACCTTAATTTCAATTAAATAATATATTAACAAATAATTTGATGATACATTTGAAAGCGCAATTTAATCAGAAGGAATCAAATTGTATAGTTTCAAATTGATCATATGAACGAGTAGATGTCAAAAATATTTTTGAATTGGGTCGGGAGGCACGTGACTCATTATGCCCTGTCTTTCAATAGTTATTTGTTAGATTCAGCAAGTGATAAATATTTGGGAAAAGGACAAAGATATTTTACTGTACCATCTTTTGGGGGAATGGAAAATGGGATGCGGGGTGAAGCTTGCCAAGGTCAACCATTTATGAGTGAGTAGCTTCAGTCTGCTAGTGAGCCAGACAAGGAGTAGATATTAAAGGGGTGTCAAGCCTAGATAATCCTGAAAGGTTTGATAACATTTTGGAGTGTATATCTAAATAACATTAAAGGGATTTTAATAAACCTAAGTAATATTTAAAAGGTTTCACACCTAGATAAAATTTTGCAACTTCAAACTTGAAGAATATTGAAGAGGTGTCCGACGATATGTAGTGTAGTATTTTTTGCACTTTGCAAATAACTAAATATAAAACACCTATTTGCCATTCCTTATAATACAGAATGCTATTCACACACTGTTTTTATTACATATTTAATTATTTATATTATGTTTGATAATCTTATAGCTTTTACAAGTCTTAACAACTAACATGATGATTATTATTATTATTAGGTGTTCTCTCTTACGGCAGGTCCATTCTTTTTGTCAATGAACTTAAATTGTCATTGTGCCCTGTCCTCTGCCTCCTTCAGCTCTCAGAATTTTTTTCTTTCCTTCAAGTAATCCAATATTTGAACCCTCCTACTTCCTAAGCTCCTTTTTCCCTCAACCGTTCCTTCTATGACATCGTGCAGAAGACGGTTCTTCATAAGAATGCGTCTGATCCAAATTGCTTTGTAGTTTAAAATCAATATATATTTAATCTAAAATTTTTATAAAGTGTTATTTTTATATTTTCTCGTCCCGATCTCGATATTTTGATTGTTCTGTTCCCATCCCACAGTAAAAATGTCATTTTCCTTACATTCCTACTTAAAACCGTTCGCTGGGCTTTTTTTAAAATCATATTTAAACAGTTTTTATCTCTTTGGTGGTTTATAGTAAATGATGAAAATTGTGTAAGGATATGAACTTTACTTATAAATATAATTGAAAAAAAAAAAGAAAACTATTAAAAATTAGGACAAGTGAATCACATAAATTGTGTATGTTTTTTGAATGTATGGGTATATTATGAACCTGTTTTTAGTTGGGTGACGAGTACTTCTGCTTCATTACAAAGTGCAAGGACCCCAAAGCTTGCACAATCCTCCTGCGAGGAGCCAGCAAGGATGTTTTAAACGAGACAGAGCGCAATTTGCAGGATGCCTTACATGTTGCCAGGAACATTCTGCTTGAACCTCGCCTTGTGCCAGGAGGGGGGGCTGTTGAGATGGCCGTCTCACAGGTATATATGCTGGGAAAATTGAAAATTAGCACGGCTCTTTACGGATTCCTTATAAGTATGCATAATTCTTATACAGTCAATTTTTCCAAAATTATAAAGAGGCAACCTACCTAAATATGAATTAATGTATTTCCAGAAAACTCATAAACACATTTACGACATTTTAGTACACTTAAATTGTTCTTTACTTTGTACTAGGCATGTTTGGGTTAGCAAATAGAATTTTTTAAATATCAGGGGACAAATTAAATAATACACGCACACAACTTTTTAGAGAGAGAAACCAAGAAACAATATATATCATTTTCCTTTGTCTCTCTTTTGTGGTTCTTGGTTTCTTTGTTTAGGAAGTTGCATTTTTTTCCCCCAACTCCTTCCTGATGAATTTTGATAGAATAAAACCTCATTCAAGGCACTGGGAGGTAATGATTTTCTTCTTTGTCCTATTGTTGATTAAAGATGTTAAAACCACACTTGAGATTCTTTATTGAACTACATTATATGATAATTCGGTATTATCTACGGTTTTACGTAACCACGGTAGATCTAGGAACTTACTACCCGCAGATAAAGAGGCCCTACTATATTAATAATTAACAAGCGTGCCAAGACATATTATAATAATATATTTGGCGCGCTAAGATGTCAATATAAAATTTTCTTTGTAAAAAACTAAATTCATGCTAATTAATTAATTTGTATTCATCCAGGCTCTAACAGAAAAAGGAAAAAGTGTAGAAGGCGTGGCACAGTGGCCATACAGGGCTGTAGCTCAGGCTCTAGAAATAATCCCTAGGACACTGATTCAGAACTGTGGGGCCAACACAATCAGGACATTGACAGCTCTGCGGGCAAAACACGCAACAGGTAAGTTTGAGTAACTTGATAGTCAACATCAAGGTTAATTTAGTAAAATGCCCATAGGCCTATTTAACTTATTTGAAGCTATAGAATTGGATTACTTTTTAATCAAATTGGTATAAGCTTCTAATTTTAACATTAATTATTAAATAACTTTTTAATTTTTTAATAGAATGGATGGGAAGGACTATAATTATACATTTAAAATTAAATATAAGACTAAATTGGAAAATTATTTTAAATTTTTTTCTCGGCCCATTCCCGTGGTAAAGCTAACTTGTTAGCAGTAATGCTAATGACACCATGATGCCCAAGTAACTTTGACAGTAATCATTCACCTGCTTCAGTAGCCGCATGGGCTATGGCGTCATTCTCACAGTAGAATAGGTTGTTGATGACGGGGAGATCAAGGTTCGATCCTGCTCGGGTGTACTGAGGGGGGGTTTCCCTAAATGGTTTCTCTCTCCATGCAAATGTGGGTACACTTTCTCTAAACTCAACCTTCATTACTCACTCATTAGCGTAATTACTACATAGGTGTATAACCTGAATATGAGTAGTAAGTTGCAGTTCAAAAAAATTGTATATTTTGATTTCAATCATGAACGAAAGCATTGTTAATATAATTGCAAACACAATAATCCTATATATTATTTCTGTTGTCAACATCCCTTTTTATCAACTAATACAAAGCCCACAGCAATGAATAAGGTATCAATGGATAGGATTTTTTATTGACTTCTGACATAGCATACTCAATTTACGTTAAAACCCATTGTTTGTTTAAAATTTAAGCTAAAAGAAAAATCTAACAATATTTTTGTATATTATAAAACATTGTTTATAATTTAAGTTAAATAAAAATCTAATATTTTGTATCAATAATTACCAAAAATAAACGCTTTGCTATTTTGTGTATACACTTCGCTGAGTATTTAATTTCAACTACCCAACAAAAGACTAAATCATTTTTCATGGGGGGGTTTGAATATGCGAAAGTTTTGCAAGGGTTTACTGGTAATTGCTTTATTTCCATTATAGAGTAAAATTTTAACTATTTGAAAATAACTAAGTGTTTCAAACTTTACATAAATTTGACACTAGTGTCAATGATCTGAGAATAACTTGAGACATGAGGTCAGTAATAAAAACTATATAATATTTTAACTAATCATTGAAAATTATTTGTTATCTTAATTTCTTTAAGATTAGTAAAATTCCCTTTTTGGCAGTATATATCAATTAACTGTGAGAAAAATGTCTTATAATTTTTTAATTTAAATCTTATTTTTACCATTTTCATTTTTTATAACTGTTTGTAAACTAACCCTGCTCGAAAAAAAGTGTCACGTTATATGTATCTATTGTAATAACTCATGATTGGTCAGGAAAATCTCCAATCAAAATATCACACAAGGAATGTAAAACTTTGAATATACAAAACAATAATTTTATTGGTTCTCTATGGGTGTGAAACATGGTCTCTTACTTTACATGACGGATGGTTCTAAAAGGAATGGGGATACTTGGGAGTGGAGGAGGTTACATAATCATGAGGTACATACCATGTACTCATCACAAGACATTATTAGGATAATAAAGTCTTGTATATTAGTGGGCAGTACATGCATCTAGAATGGGAGAATCTAGAACCATTTTCTGGGATCTGACTTGCAAATCCAATGCAAAGAGACTGTTGGGAAGACCTAGACCTTGATGAAAGGATAATATTAGAATGGGCCTGAACGAGGTAGGGTGTAGTGAGGTGGACTGGATAGAACTAGCTCAAGATAGGAATAGGGTCTAGTGAGGTGGACTGGATAGAACTAGCTCAAGATAGGAATAGGGTCTAGTGAGGTGGACTGGATTGAACTAGCTCAAGATAGGGATAGATGGCATATGTTTTCAAGTGTGGTAGTGAACTTTCGAGTTGCTTAATGCCATAGAGCAAGTAAGTAAGGGAAATTAAAAATAGGTGAATATATATATCAAAACCTGTTGTATACATTAATATTGTTATCGTTCAATATTGGTGTGCACGTGCGCACACAAGGTTTTCATGACTTTGCTGTCTGCGAGTTATAAGTGTGTGCATTGCAGGTGGAACCACTTGGGGTATTAATGGTGAGACGGGTGAGTTGGCAGACATGAAGAATCTCGGTGTGTGGGAGCCTCTATCTGTAAAGTTGCAGACTTACAAGACGGCTGTAGAGGTGAGTGAAACAAACGTGATCATTTTGTAGGTTTTCTCAAACGTTTCTAGTAAAAATATTTCAAATTGGAAATCACTTTTCTAATGGCTGTTATTTGTGTGAAGATTTTGTGTAGGAATTTAAAGGTAAAACTTTATCTTGAAAACTGTAGGAGTATGCAAAAGTAATTTTTTCACATAGTAAATACAGGTCTATTTAAAAAAAAAAAGCGCATTTAATTAATTGCAAAAAGACATTTTAATTAGGGCTGGGCAGATGCCCACCAAATCAAGCCAGGCCAAGTTAATTATGGCACAGGGTCAAGCTTATTATTTTAATTTTTAATCCATTATTTATGCCCATCTTTTAACCTTTGTGGTTTGAGTCAGGTCACTTTTAAGCTGGTACGCAGACAGACGTGGTCCTTTACTCAATTGCCTCCCGTGGGGAAGCAGTTGTAATGTTGAGTGGAGTTTAGGTTGTTTGCTGGTCTTGTTTGAAAGGACAGTCTGTGGTGACTCGTACTTTACCAGTGAGTGAGAGATAGAGGGTTGATTTCAAGGTCAACACTGTGACCAACAGGCAAGAGAAAAAGAAAGTGTGAAACTGTAAAATTTGATTCCTTTCTGATCAAATTACCATAAGCTTCCATATTTATCATAAAATTATTTGATTATCTATTTTTTAATTGAAATAAATGTAATGGCTAAGTTTGGACATATTATAAATCTAAAAATATATCTAAGCATAGATTAGAAAATTATTTTTTAAATTTTTCCCATTCTCACTGGAAACTTATTTCCATCCCGAAAAATTCCTGTATTCAAGTTATTTTCACACAGGCCTGATAGTAATTATTTATTTACTCTTCATTGAAAAGATGAAAACAAATAAATAGGGGTGTACCGATGCAGATTCCAAATAATCGTTAATGGCGATTATTAATGCATCGGCGATTACTATGCCAATTAAGTCTTTTTTAAGTAAAATTTAAAGCAAAATATTCTAGTTTAGTGATTAAAAACAAACAAAATAAAACCCTTATTTACTTAAACTACATCTGGGTTGTAGGTTATGCAAATATTACATAACCAGACAAGAAAATATAAGTTCATACCTTTGATAAAACTAACAATCTAGTTCCAACTTTAGCCAATTATGCAGAGATTAATCACAGAGTAAGATTATCAAAGCTTTAACGGTTATTTACAAATAAAATCTTTTTGTATTAATTACATTAACTGTTATTATTCTTTTAAGCATATTTCCCAATAGTTATTAATAAGTAATCAATAATCGGGACTAATCGGTGTAAATAATCGTAGCATGTACCACTATTTTAAACAATCGGTATCAGTAATCGGTTTTACTGAATCGGTACACCTCTACAAATAAACATAATCTTAGCCTTTGTATAATTTTGTGCTAGTTTTGAAATAATGATAATTATTAATAATTTATTCTCACAGTTGAGCATTTTAGTTTTATATAAGAGAGGTATAAAGACTTTCCTACCTTTTACCCATCTCCGCCCCTTTTTAAAAATAGTTGCCGCAGCATATTTAAGTTTTTCATATTTATTTATATTTTTGAGAAGAGTTTAATTAACGAAAAATTGTGCATAGTCATTAATGTATGTTTGTTGTTTTGTATACTAACTTTGTAATATCGTAAAGAAAATAAACCATATGATCGGTGATTGGCAAGATCTGCAACAAATGATCGACATTGGCCTAGTTGGAAAAAGGGCTGATAGGCCCACCCCTAATTTTAATTTTGATTGAAATAAATTTAATATATGTGATTAAATATATGTTAGTGTATTGATATAGAAATATTTTGAGTACTCTTTATCATTTGAGTATTTTAAAAAACACTGTCATATTTGGCCAAAAGTAATCCATCTTATAAGCTGCATCATAGTGGAACCAAGCAAGGAAAACTTGCTTTGTTTCAGAGTAAAGGAGGATACTTGATTCTTTACAGTCCCATCTTTCAAATATTAAATGTTTCAGCATATATATAATAATTTTTTTAAGACTGCAATTCTTCTGTTGAGAATTGATGACATTGTGTCTGGATCTAAGAAGAAGGGTGGTGATACAGAAACAAAGGCTGCGCCACCTACAGAGGAATCCATGAAAGAATAAAATAATGCATTTTTTCCACCAAATCCAGCTTGGACATAAAAAAGATCTAACGCAAATTCATTGTTTTTTTACTGAAAAAAAAATTTTCTTACATTAATCAGTTTTCACCTTACATTTTAAAACTAACCTTCAAAACTTTGTATAAAAAATGTTAGCGTCCTTTGTAAGATAAAAAAACTCCAGCATTGTTGCACTTAAAAATATTGTAGATAGTTTAATATGAAACATTGAAATTTAATGTTTTATAGTAGTAGCTGATAATTTTGTTTTGTTCAAGTATCTCACTAATTGTTTTAAAAAGTTTATTACCTCACTCGAATCATATTAATTTGTTTTTAATTCTTTTAATATTTTTGATTTGTACTTAACTCTTTAACAATGGTGACTCATTCCAAGGTGATCAAAGGCATGTACCCCCTCCCCTCTACATTTGTAATTTCAATAATTTGAAATTTATATGTTGAATAAGAACAGATATTCTCAATCTTATTCACTATTGCATAACAAAATACTGCCACTTGTTATGAAGGTTGTATATGAAACTAAATGATTATGGAACAAAGATTGTCTAATTTGCACATTTTAAGGTTATTTGGAATAGAGCAATTGGCTAAATCATAGTATAAATTAGGAGAGATAGCCAGCACATTTATCTATTAATACTGGAGTAGAAATTGTTTAGATAAAACATTAAAATGGAGAGTTGGCTCGAATACACTATTTTACATATCTAAATCTCTAATTTACCTTTGAATCCCAAATATGAATCTTGAAAAAGATTACGAACATAATAAGAAATATAAATATAGTAGAATAATAGTCGATTTATGCTTGAAAAAATATTATAGTGTAGTGATTTAAATTACTTTAAGCACTAAAATTACTAGGAAAATATTTTATTACACAATTGTTTGTCATATTTCCTACTACACTAACAAATCAGGCTACTATCACAACATGCCATTCAATTTTTTCAGATTTTGTTAGTATAAATATTAATTTGTAATGTACAAAAGAGCTCAGAATGGCTATAAATGAACATAAATCGAGTATTTTAGCTGTCTATTTTTACTGGCGAAGCTTCAAAGCTATAATTTGTTTTGAAGCGAAGTCGAAGCTGGTGTTTATTTTGAAGCTGTTTCGAAGATTCGCACACCCCTATAAGCCACCAATAAGCAATATTAGAGCTCTAACATATCACTTTAATTATATATATATATTTAGGATTTGAGTCTAGAATCTCAAATATTCTGAGGTATTTGAGGGCACATCCATATTTAACTGTGTTTGTGTGTTTTTTAGTGTTTTATTTAAACAATCTGTATTCCAGTCTCATTAAGGTAAGTGTGCTGGCTATACCTCTAAATTCAAACCATTATTGGCAATTCCTACTTGAGAAACATTTGACACAGCTCATTCTATGCCTACTGCTGCATTAACTGTTGTGTCCCCAAGTATTAATGTTTATCTAATTGAATTGACACATTTCAACCAAACTTAGGTACTCAGAGATTAAACCCCAAGAACCTGCCTGGATTATATTTAATTGTATTCGCCCAGACATTATAAAAGAAACAATTTTGGCTTAGTAAGGACATGTTATTTTGACATCGTAAAAATAAAGCTAATTTATGGAAAAGGTGTGCCAACTTGAATAATAGTTTGAGAACCTTTGGCCTACTGGCATAAGAGTCCTAAATTGATTACTGGCAAGGACGAAAATGTATTAGTAAGCCATTTTGAGTCCATCTCACCAAATGGTAACTTGATGGTTTGAGTTCATGTTGCTGTGCTCTAATATTAATGTTATAAAAATCGGTAGACTATTGATACTAATCCATACTAACAAACTTGGATTATAAAACATTACTTGACATCTTTGATCAGCCATAAACTGTGTTTGTGTAATGGGTCTCATTTTTTTTGCACCTTGTTTGCTTACTATGGTTTTATTTCACATTTCAATGTTTATTATTGATAAATTATCTAGATTATTTAAGTACATTCAAAATCAATTTTAGACAATCTTTCACAAATTAGTTTAAATCCAATCTTTGGTTTTCACAGTTCATCCAGCTATGAGTAAATTGTACTTTATTGTCAAATATATTGGTGAAACTTTAACTGGTTTAAAGTGAAATTTTTTATACCAAAATTAAACTTTTCAAATGTACATCAAAGCTAATGCTGCTCTTTTTTTCTTTTTTGTCATTGATAATTGGAAGAGATTTAGTAAGGAAGGAGGTGTGTTGTTTATTTGTTTAAGCAGTTGCTCGTTTCCTAAACATTCTTTCACTTTTCATTGTCAATCATATTTGAAATCAACAGAACAGAAAGGCCATAAAGTCTTAAATTATATAAGTTTCTAAATGAGAAACTATTAAAATTCCTTCTTTTTTTTTCTGTACTCCACTTGTTTATTATCATAATCATCATCATATAAAACTTGCTTGAATAAAATGTTTAATCCTAAAATGTTCTTTTTTTTACTAAATTATTCCTCTTAATTTTACTTACATTCCTATATTTTTCAAGTGTGTGTGTTGTAATATCGGATTTTTTTCTGCCCTTTTATTTATTCAGAATTAACTTATATAAATTTGTTTCTGGATTTAAAAAAAATCCATTGTGAAATTTTGATCATGGAAAGTTAGTTGGTTTTAAGAGTAAGTTAAAAAAAATTATCAACCTTTTATCATTGCAATCTTTTCCAATGCGTGATGTATGTGGATCCTTGATGGCGGTCATTTTTAACGTGTAGGCGTGAACATATTCTCTGTTAGAACACAAGAAACTTGTTGCTAACGGTGATTCAAACGCCCTTCTGATTGGTGTTTTTAGAGAGCGACTAGTGGATGACAGTTCAAAAATCATATGTTTAGGTTTTGGGTTGCCAACACTTATAAAAGAGCACTGTTTTGCTATGAATGTTAAGTTTTCTCATACTATTTCATTACTGTTAATAATATCTTTTTGTCCAACTCGAAACTATATTTTAAACCTAATTAAAAGTACTTATTCTTATATATTTAGTTTTTGAACTGTTTGATCATGTGTAATATAGTGCATACATTAATACCTTATAATACAGGCATCATATTTACTCAGAAATGATTATAAATAAAAATTATTTTATGATTATTTTTTTTAATCATTTCGAAATATTTAACTGAATAAATATTTTTATCCACCGAGTGCATCATTGTAAAAAACTTGTTTCCGTCATGGTTAAAATTTGTCGGTCGCCATTATGAAGCTATGTTTTTAGACCTTTTGTGAAAGTGCTATGAATCTAAAAAAATGTAAGTGGAATAAAACGATAAATAAGCTTTGTGTCTGACTTTAAATAAATATATAAATAATATTGGCCTAAATTATTGTGTTTAACTATCGCATTAATATATTACCATCTGTTTTCATTACAGTTATCTAAAGTGATGTCAGTTGTTGGCGTAGGGATATATTAGGGACTATTTTTAGTAACTGTTTTAGCTGTCATCCAATTAAACTAAAATTGTGAATGAATTATAAGTTAAACCAATAATACTTCTGCTTTGTTTACATGATGCAAGTGTAAAGTTAAAAAAATAATAATTTATAGCACACATTTAATGTGATTATCTTTAATAAGACCCCAAGAATGTCCAACTGTCAAACGTTTTAATCCTATCAAATTAATGCCATTTAACAAATTCATTCACACACCCTTTTTCACATCGAAACAAAATTATTCTTTGCACACCTACAGGATTATTCAAAAGTAATGGTGCAAAAGTGAAACGGTTTTATTCTTAAATGAACTGACATACGACAACCGTCATGATATGAAAATACAGAAGAACAACCCAAGTTTCAAAAGCACTAAGGCTACGGCCAGACGAGCAGCAAATGTTGCTCGAGTTTGAACTACAAATAACGCTCACTTCAAATGTCGCAGCACATGGCCAGACGGTGGAGTGAAATGCTGCTGCTACATCTGGATACACAAATGTTATGTTCAGAGACTTCTCAGATAAGTTAAGCTATGAATCTTATAGTAAAAGCTGCTTTATCTGTTTTACTTGTGCGACGTCGGCCCCGCCGAGGGCAAAGGAAATGGTGGATTCACCCTATTATCAGTGAAAGGTCAACAAAGGGAAAATTTGTTCTTATTCATGAAACAC
>CABFWO010000701.1:0-171417 GCA_902155825.1 Timema genevievae
CAGTTTAACGTGGAATCCGAACCACGGTGGAGGCCTGGCATTCCTCACATTCACAAGTTGGGATTAATACACATCTTGTCAGAGGTAAAGGAAGGGTGGGGCAATCAGATAAATATGTGCCGGGACCGAGGATTGAACCCCGGAATGTGTCTTTATTAATATCGTTCATGTTTCAAGTATTGTTCATATAATATGTCACTCTATAATAAATTGTATTTTAGACTTACAGTACACATTAAATATAGTATAATATTAAAGGACACAACCCTAAGTGTTGCCCAATTTTCATAGGAAGAAACTTATACTACAACTAGAATAGTTATTATATCTACCTTCACGTATTTATGGGTCAAATGATCTCTATCGGTTACTTTGGATATATATTATTATTTAATCGCACTAAAATTATAGTAAAAGTTATCATGGATGATCGTAAAAAAACTTGTTTGGATTATATAAAAAGGCGCTTCCAACTATACCTTCGAAGCCATTCTCAGATTAACTCTAATAGAGTAATTACAACTCAATATGTTGATAGTTGTACGCCTGTAGTCAAGACACCCATTGAAAAAACTCTTTCCATCAATTAAAGAGATTATTTAAAACTTCTAAACATTTTTAAGCTATGATACTGACTGCAAAAGCGGATTTACATTATAGGCCCATTAGACAAGGGCCTATGGGCTGCGGCTTTAGGGGGCGGCACATTTTGGATAAGATTATTACAATTTTTTTTAATAATTACGTTTATGGCGTGTACATGCCTGATTTTCTTCCATAGAAATATTTTCTCGAATAATAACTTCCGTTCTTTCCCCTCCCCCTCCCCCCCCAACCAATATCTCTTTCATCCAAAACCTCCTAAACCCCTTGAAAAAAAAGGGGGGGAGGGTGCATATTATAACTGAGCCAAGGGGCGATAAAAATTTTAAATCCGCCACTGACTGACTGTGAATCTCTACCTTTTGACAGATGGTATCAATTTTAAAATCTGTATGTCAAATACAGTGACATTTTGTCAACGTTAGCTGATCTACAATACGTTCTCATATTCTCAAAAAAAGAAGTCAGTGTGCAACCAAAGTATAGTGAGATTTTAATAGGAAGGGCCTAGATATACTTTCATGTATTCATGCGTCAGATCATATAATATTCAGGTGTCACTTTTGATTATCAGTACCTTTTAAAGTAACACTACCTAATATTACAATAACATACTTTGCAAAACAAATAGTTCATAATATTTTGTAGCTTTTTTTTCTATCTAAAACTTTATATTATATTAGTTAAATGTATGTGGACTATTGCAAAGAATGAAATAGTATCTAAAAAGAGGCAAATATGGCAATATAGCATAGTGTGTTAATACCAACATTGTTTTATGGATGTGAAGTGTAGGTTTGTCAGGCGAAACACAAGATAAAGGTGAATGCGGTTAGAATGAGATATTTAAGAAATGTATATGAAAAAACTCGTATGTAGAGAGTTAGTGATGAATGGGTGCTAAAGGAGTGTGGGTTGAAGAGGAATCTAATAGGTCAAGGTGAAAGAGGCGAGTTACCTTTGTTTAGGCATATTGAGAAAATGAGTGTGAATCAAGGGACAAGGCAAATATACTATGAATGTAGAATGTGTGGATCAAAAGGAAGTAGTAAGCCATGTAGGACAGCTAAATGTTGTAATTGAATGTGTGAAAAAGAGAAACTTTAATAATTTTAAGAATAAAAGAGTATGCATGACTCGGTGTTTAGATGTTGGTGAAGAAAAAAGGGTTTGCAAGGATAAGGTATTGTGAATAAAGTTAATGAGGAATGATTAAGTAAGGAGTTTTTTTTTAGCAATCTGCACAAATTCTTGTCCCCTCCGTACAGGAATGGAGTGATTAGGTATGTATATGTGTGTTTGTGTGTGTATGTATGTATGTATGTGTGTGTATGTATGTGTGTGTATGTATGTGTGTATGTGTGTATGTGTGTATGTGTGTATGTATGTATGTATGTATGTATGTATGTATGTATGTATGTATGATATGTATGTATGCATGCATGTATGTATGTATGCATGTATGCATGTATGCCATGCATGCCATGTATGCCATGTATGCCATGTATGCCATGTATGCCATGTATGCCATGTATGTATGTATGCATGTATGCATGTATGCATGTATGCATGTATGCCATGTATGCCATGTATGCCATGTATGCCATATATGTCATGTATGCCATGTATGCCATGTAATTGTTGAAATATTGCATGAAGAAAAACCATATAGAGCTTGCTGTTTATAAGTGTAGTTGTTAAAGGTAAATACGAATTATTATATTGCATGTCTAAGATTTTAAAATACCGACAATAAATGACAAATTATAACAAATGCAGAAAAACAATGAAAAATCAAGATTATACTTGAATTAAAACGACAAAGTAGAGATAGTTCCTATTAATAATATTCAAGCTACAGTATTAATAAACGCTAATAATAAATCTGTGTCCACTTTTATAAAAATAAAGCATTTACAAAAAATTAAATTTTTCCACCCAAATCGTCGGGAACGTGTATAAAGCCAACAGTCTTATCTAGATTGGTTTGTCGTTGATGGAGAAATTGGGGTTCAAATACCAACTGGGCTTACTTACGTTGTTGTTCCTAAATGGTTTTCCATCCTCCCTTCAAGCAAGTTACTACCTTATTAGTATAAATATGTGGACTGCTTGAACAGGTAAAAAGGTGAGACTCACATTTTTTGTTTATAAATACAAGTCTACTAATGCTAAGAAAATAGTGGGACTGTACGCCCAAAAATACTAACAAAATTAATTATTATGTATACCCATCTCAGTTTTAGAATCCCAGAGGTGGGAGAGGGGCACTTTCTGAAATGGTTTTCCACTCTCCCCCCAAGCAAAAAGGGTGAACTTCCTCTAAATTCAACCATCTTCGCCCCTAGCATATTTGCGTTGTTAAATATGCGTATAGCTCAAAAGGGTAAAAATACATGGTGACATAAACACATTTATTTAAAAATATTTTCTACAGGGTTTTGATTTGATTAATGGCGATAATAATAGTCTTGAAGACCCTGTAGTGCAGCTTATTATTACTATCAAATTATATATAGTATTTTAATTAATGTTTGTACAATTTATCTATAAAGCATCAAACGTTGCAATATTATATTTGTTAGTATAGTCAGAGAAAATTACTTACAAGTTTTCAGATTAAATTTGTCCTCCCTGTTACATGCTACTATAAACTTTCTTTTATTAAGTTCATCCTTTGGAAAACTAAAATATTTAATATTGCTGCCAATCTTGGCATGATTCCTTAATTTTAAAACATTTAAACACACCAAAGAGGTTTTATATTTGCCTGGTTTCCCTCAAGTTGTCCCTACTTCAACTCCCTGACTCCTCTGAAGCTGACGTCACGACAAGAAGGAAGGAGTGGGATAAAATGCGCACGGCTTCACCTTTACTTCTACACACCACGGGTACAAGGGGACGCCAGAAAAGGACAGTGTTTTGGCAGTCTTTACACCAAAACATTTTGAGCAAAATAAATCAACTATTTATCAAGTAGATAAATAAAGTTTTTAATTTTCTTCACATTGTGATATCAACAGTTGTTGAATATCCGTCAAGGGTGTTCTGTAATTTAATGATAACTTTATCTCTTCATTAAAAAAATTGTCATCTCATGCTGCTATGCTAATAGCAGATATTCAACTATGGGTGATGTGATCATATAAAGAATATTAAGCTCTACTTTTATACCGGAACAATACTTTATTTATTTTTGACCTAAAACATGTGTTGCCATAAAAACTACAAAAACACTGGCCTTTTCTCTCGTGCCCCTTCATACCACCTTAAATAAACTTTCTTATCACATGGCTGCAATATGTTTGATGAAGAACTCGAGTAAACTGTTTGATTGTAGAAACTGTTTCCGATGGGACCTCGCATGTACTTGGGTCTGACTGGGTTAGCCACGGACATAAAGACCTGCCACGATAAGCTCAAGTTCCGCCTTAACTTGTACAATTTGAGGGAGGGCAGAGACATACATCCCAAAACATTTGCATCGATTGTCTCAAACATGCTCTATGAGAAAAGGTCAGTTAACCAGCTCATTTATAAAAATATCAACCCTTTGACTTATTCTAGTTTTAAATATATTTTTTTAAAAGAACCCCCTGGTATTAGCCCGTTTGTGAGCTATACCAAACAAGCGGCCGCCAAGATAATGCTGGTGAAGATACTACTGCCACTTGCAGATAGAGTGTATCATGTAGTCAGCAGAATGAGCCCTCCCGCCATTAATATCAGTTTTCTAGAACGGAGTCACTTATTTTTCATTCAAGTATCTCCTCCATAATTGTCCTGAATTGACCCCGTTCCAGACCCACTGTTTCACAGAAAAATCTGGAAGCACATTGTATCGAAGCCGGAACCTCTGTATCTGGCAGGTTCATGCCAGGAACTTTTATGACTAGACCACTATTATTATCATCAACCAGTGATCACATGGTATAACATGTAAGGTCATGTTAGACTGAATTGCAGGTAATGAGGAAATAAGAATTTGAATTCTGGTAATGTGTGAAGTTTCTTCATCCTAAATAGTTTTCCACTTTCCCTTCGTGCAAATCCAGGTGAATTTCCTCACAACATCTCCTTTACTCCTACTTATTCTACTATCTTAATGAATACGTAAAGCCCAATTAGGTAATAAGACTTGGGGGCAAACTAATAAGTTATTATCCTCATCATTACTTTAAAAAATCTCCACTAGCCATCCCGGCAATCTGTATATTTACAGTATTAGGGTAGGGATGAGTAGGGTAGAATTTTGAAGAAGTTCTCTCACATTGGCGTGAAGGAGAGTGATAAATTACACATAATTAATCACCTTAATACACCTACTGGGATTCGAGCCCTGACCTTTTCAACACTTGTATATAATACAAGAGTGACGCATTTATCCACGTGATCAAGGTATGGACATTATTATTACTAAAGTTATTAATAAAGTTGGGCTAATAAGTTCCTTATAGGGCCCCTACACGATCAGTCACACTGTCAGTATTAATAAAGTAATAATTTTAACACCGACAGTCTGATTGATCGTGTAGGGGAAGTACTGATAGGCTGATGGCCAGACTGAATAAAATACCGATGTGATCCGAATTTTCTGATCACATCAGACTCAGTTAATCAGTCTTGCAAGTGGTGGGAGAGACTGTCAGTAGTACTGACCGTGTGCGTGTGCTCTTCAGTATTTCCTTCAGTCTCAGTAGCAAACATGGACTGCACACGCCTTTTTCTTATCATCCAAGTTGTTGCACGGTCCATGCAAGAGCTGAGACTGATAAAAATAACTGGGTGAAGACAAGCCATGTACGGTCTCGTAAATACTGATGCATACTGACAGTCAGACTGTAAGTCTTAGTACTGACAATCTGGCTGATCGAGCAGGGGCCCTAATAGGTGATCCTTTTATGTAGGTACTTACTTTTATAGGCTATAATTTTACTTTATATCCTAATTTAATCAGATTTAAAAAATTCTTATATCATTAATTTACTACTCTTAAGGAATTTAAGATCAATTAAAAATCGATTTATTGACCGAAAAGGTGTATTGTTTGGACTATAAATAAGTTCAAGAACCAAATTATTTGAATCTGTACAGTTTTCTGGCCACAGGACGGCTACATTTATAACCAACTGGGACCTAAGGGTGCTAAATGGCAGAACATTGAGACGCGTTACGGGCGTTTATAAAATCCCACAATATTGAAGAATATGTTTTATATGTTTAAATATCGTTTCCAACCAATTGTGGGTGAAAATTATCATCAGGTTTCTGACCAGTTAAAAAGTTTAAAAGGGTTTTCAAAAATTTCAACCACTATTTACACCAAAATCTGTACTTTCTCTATCTAATAAAGTAATGTTTTGATATAGTCCATGATCCAACCAACTGTTTGGTACCACCTGGTGTGGAAAATTCTATGTTTGTTTTTATTGTTAGGCTTTATGTGTGGATTCAGAATATATACGGTAGACATGTCTAAGGAGTAGCTTTATATGTAAATTAAGTGTTTGTTTGTTGAAAAACTATATTTCTCTACATGTAAAAATAGATGTTTCCTTGATAAAATTGTCAAATGCTACCTTAATCAAATAATATTTGGAATAAACAGTTTTCAAATTTACTAAATATACAAAAAAATCTAGTATTTTTATTATATGTCCAACTGCTAAGCCATTATCTTCACTGCAATCTTTTATTACAAGTCGTAAGTAGTCACCACCTTCAGCGGTTTCACTCATAGCAACAATATTAATCTTTTCATAACAGTGTGAATATTTATTCATTTCTTTCCGTTAATAAGCGTCCCACAGTAAGTTTGATTCCCATTATTATTATATTTAAAATAATATATGATTCTGAATTTAAAATACAAATAAAAAACCCTTTTTTTTTCTCTCTTGAGCTACATAGAGCTTCGAGCATATTTGCGGGCTGTTATTAAATGTTTTCAGTTTAATCGATGAATATAATTTATTTTAAACAATTTAATATATTTACTGTATTACTATGTCTACTATTTATAAAACAAAGTGTCAGTCTGTCATTTAGATGCGCATTATTACTGTCTTTAAAATAAAATATATTTCTTAATTCAATAAAAGTATATTTTATATATATATATATATATATATATTTGACAACAGATGCAACCTGTTTAATATATATATTTCAGGCAAGACCATTTCCGTCAATCATTGGAGCATGGATGATTTAAAACAATTAAACATGCTTCCAAATTTGATATAAATTAATAGTATTTTAGGGATATTGACTAAGAATGGTTGTCAGAATTAATTTCCTAATCCAACTACTGCTGTTGTCCTTCTGGCCATTGTATACACCTGCAGTGCTTAAGAAAAACAGAACAGGAAAAAGTCGATAAAATTTCATCTCTATTGACAACTTTTTTCAAATTATATAAACAAAAACCCAAATTTCTTCATTTAAACCCACTTTTATTTCATATAAAGCTACTACTTAGGCATTGTTATCACACTTATTGTTGAAATACACACACAATTGTACAAGAAACACACGGTCAGCATTTGCCACTCCAGGTGCTACCAATTAGGCTTTTT
The DNA here is from genome assembly GCA_902155825.1 of Timema genevievae. NCBI lineage: Eukaryota > Metazoa > Arthropoda > Insecta > Phasmatodea > Timematidae > Timema > Timema genevievae. The sequence goes on from CABFWO010000701.1 coordinate 7,182, forward strand.
TGGGGTTTGGCTAATTAACTAATAGGGCTACAACAGAATTTTAAGATAATGTAAGACTGTTCTATATGATTTTATGTAAGTAATCACACATTTTTTTAAAGTAAATTTAAAATTTTTACATATCAAAACTTTCGCCTAAATTTTGTTGGAAACCCATCTAAAAATATCAAACCACTTCATAAATAGTCCGGAATTTCTAAATGTCTGCAAATTTCTCAGTTTTCTTCCATGTATCACCCTTAAGACTGTACGAGAGTGCTATGGTTTATTTTACTTTTTTTTTGTTTTTCATTGCTACATTAAAAACCATATCTTTATTGAAGTTTTAGTGAATTATTATTAAAAACTAAATACACATATTTGAGTTCTTTTTGCAATGAAAATATTAAGAAAGGAGTTTGTTTTAGAATAAACGTTTGTTAATTATGATATGACCAATAGATTTACATAAAAAAATATAAATATAATGTATACACTCTTGAACACCCTTAAACAAATGTAGGTTGATCATGTCCTAAGCTTGACCGCTCGTCACTCTTGACCAGGAATGGAGTATTTATTTCAAAAAAGATATTATTTTTGTAGGTGAAATGTTTTTGTATTAAAAGTATCTCTTACTGCCTTTAATAAGGAAATTAGCTTCAGGATTAGGTTTAAATCATGAAGTGAATTGAGGTACTCTGTGTTCTAATGATTGCAATATTTATTAAATTAATTGTAATTAACTTAATATTTGATATTTATATAATAATTGAAACTTTATTTTGGTACTTTCTTTTTAGTCTCCTGTAATATCTTTGTTTAAAGTGGTGGCTACTAAAATTCGATTTATATCTTGTAATGACTATTATTCGTTAAGAAGGTTGAAATTAATTACCTTATCTAAGACGCTATAATTTTGATGCATATCATAGCTATAAAACTATTTGCTGTTTATGTTTTAACTATCACACTTGAGGTATAAGTTGTAACTACCCCATTATTGGTTCTGTTTGTTTTAACTATCACACAATTAGCTATGTTTATTTTAACTACCACAACACTCAAAATGATTGTTTCTAGGTTTGGGTCTTATTACTTGGTGGAACCGGTCGTAGCTGGGCTCGATCCACTAACCTTTACACCCTATGTTGTCAGCATGGATATTATTGGGTGCCTCAGCGAACCAGATAGTTTCGTAGTATCTGGGACCTGTTCGAGGCAGTTGTACGGTTTGTGCGAGGCTTTATGGGAACCTGATTTGGAACCAGATTATCTTTTCGAGAGAATATCTCAGGCTTTGGTTAATTCTTGTGATAGAGACGCCATCTCAGGTTGTGGTGTCGTGGTTCATTTAATGTGAGTATTGGTGTAATGTATCAAGGTTCCTCACAGCGTCCTGGTACCTGTCTGGGTAATACGCATACATTAATTGGGGATGTAAAAGGTATAATATAATAGGAAATGTAGCCAAATTTGCGTGTTGAAATAATGGGAAACCATTAAGGAAAAAAAAGTCTCAGTATAACAATGAGTGAGACTCGAATCCCGATCTCCCCTTCGCCATCATTCCAGTCTGATACGAGAGAGACGGGTTATACTATGCGACCACCGATACGTGTATTTATCAATATTAGTTGACAGGAATATAATTTAATATATTTTAATTAAATGTATTGTTTCTTTAACAGTCTGTTATGAGCGTTGTGCAATATATACCTCACGCAGAGGTCTGAAATTTTAAAATCGCCCCTGTGAACGAATATATACACCTCAAAGATGGAAATTTTAGAATTTTAATTAGAAATTTTAATTATTTAAAAAATGTGTAAAATGAAAAGTGTAAATATTTTTTTCTCTTTGAAGAAAAGAAAAGCGTCGCTCGTGGTGGGGTCGACACGCAATCTATTACGTGGCTACCCCGTGCAATATCAGGTACTTCTGCAAGACAGAGCTATTGAATATTATGTTTGAATAATCTTTAATTAAAAATATAATGAGATTAACATTTAATATGTATGACTGCCGTTCACGCATATTTGTTTGAATTTAAATTACCTGATCGGTGGTCCTAACAGTCTCAGGCAATGGTATGAAATCTTTTTTGTTCGCGTGGACCCAGATATAATTTCCCTTCAAAATTATATCCCCAAAACTGTTGTTGCATTGTTCAAGTTATACCCGTTTTATAATCTACGTCTAGGGGAAAGAAGAAGAAAATGAAAACACTGGTGCTCCCGGATCGAATGTCCTTACGTTCAGACAATAATCATTGTTTTACATGTTAAGCTTGTTTTATTATAAGAAATCATACCAGCTTGTATACACCCTGTATAAACTTTAAATATTGTGTTTTAGTGTATGTTTATGGTTGCATTAACCAATGTTTGCCCGCTTTAGTGGCCATGTGGCCTAACGCACTAAGCTAGTGTTGGACTAGACTGCAGAATACGGGGAGATCGGGGTTCGATCCAGTTCGGGTGCACTGGTGGTTTTTCCATAAATGGTTCCAATCTCCCCCACGCAAACGTGGTTGCATTTCCTATTTATTACGCCTTCCTTATGCTGACCCATTAGAGTGATTAGTATATAGGCGTATAATCTGAACAGGTAGTAAGATGAGGTGCTAAACAAAAATAATGTTAAATTTAATTTAAGTAAATTTAAGTCAAACAAGTATATTATTATTTAAGATTAATATTTCACTCTCAACAGCTTTTGAATAATAGTTCCTATATTTTTAAGGAATCTTAGCTAATATGATATGATAAAAGATAATATGGTATCCAATTTCTTACTAAATGAAGTATTAAATTAAATTGAGATTATCAATGGTGTAGGCTTACACATTTTAAAAACATATAAATGTGTCTGAAATAAATTACAAAGGCTAGCAGTACAAATATTTAAACGTTTAGTAGTTATATATACATGCTGTCAAAGAGGGTAATTTTTTTCTTACTAAATCACCTGCACAATCCTTGTGATATAACATTTATATTTGATATTGATTAAGATTAATAATTGATGAATAAAAACAAACGGCAATTATATTAATCTCTGTTTGCATTTTACTAAGGTGTCAATATTTTTTTAATGATTATGTTAAATATTAATGATTTATTGATTAATTTTTCCAGAGAACCTGATAAAATTACCACAAAACATGTTAAAACAAGGATGGATTAAACCTCTAGTAGTGATATTGCATTGTTACAATTTCATATGAACTCCTTTAAGAACATAAAATATGTATTCTTAGATACAGAAATGAATCAATGTTTTCTTTAAATGTGGAATAGGATTTGTATAGAGGAAGTACACTATCTAAGAGCCAAAAGGGAAATAAATTAAATCATAAATTTATTTTAGACATAAATGTTTAGTTATTTAAATGATGAAAAAATGTTAATAATAAATATAAATATTGTGTATGACAATTCCTGAAAAATTTCATTTAATATTCCCCTAAAGAGGAAATATTTTTCAGTCACAATTTGTGAACAAGATTTTTTAGTGATTAAAGTTGATTATATGATGAGTGATCTAATTTGTTATTAGAAAATATTGAGAAATAATGTCAACCTTTGATTTTTTTTATGCATTATATTGTGTATTAATGTTTTACTTAAAATTTTAGCTTGAGGATTGTAAAAACATTGAGGTTATTAATGAAATTACTGTAAAATGTAGCAGATTAAGTAAGTATATTATAACAATTGTGCATTTTAAGAAGAAAATATGAAATTTTTACTAAAGTTAGTAAATACCATAGTGATTATATTTAGATGTAGAAGGAAGTCATATTTGAAATCTGAGGTCGGTGAGAGGTCAAATATAATATGGCCGTCATTCCACAGGGCCTAATATTTATATGCTTAACTTAGGAAGCCAATAGTGTGGAAAGGCATTTAAAGTGTAATTTACAAATAATTTAGGAATGCCCATTCATTTTATTAGCTTTAGAGATCTCCATAATTAAAGGAATTGCTATTAGGTCAAGGTCAAAGGTCAAGATTGACGTAAATAAACGTGAATAGCCTGTATAATATATTTATTTATGACAACGTAAAGTATATGCAATGTATATGTAAGAGATGTAATGAATAAAATCAACCAGCTCCAGAACACAGGAACAGTGAAGCTTTGGCACAACTGTATTGTCCAGTGCACGCTTTCTTACAGCCACAGTGGATCAATTCATGCCATGAATCTGATGCTTCAAGAATAGTGGTCCAAAGAGGCTGCCACCCAGTTGTTCTTGTATCCTCTGACCAGCCCCAGTCAGAGGGCTCTGGCATGTCTGGATCTATGACCAATCCCTGGTTCATACAGTTGGTCTGGTAGCAAGCGAGCTTGATGTGATACTTGAGTGATTCCTGGGTTGGAGGAATGTTTTTATTGCTCTTTATATTTATATTGCTATTGTGTGAGGAGCTACTTCTTTGTACCATTAACCTCTATGAGCTCACTGGTTCAGTTATGCATCAGCACAACAAATCACTCCAGCAATAACATGATTCCTGACTGATCTCACTTGGCATGGATAGGAATTCATGGAAAGCAAAATTAATCTCTGGGAAATACTTTCAAGTATCTCAGGCAGTCTTCTTTCCTCTCCCAGTGAATTTGGAAACAGTACTACATCCGGTTAGAGCGTCAAAGACTGGCAGAGTACGACACAGAGTCGGGATCATTGTGGAAACCATTTCGTGAATAGCTATATAGCTAAAGTTTGAACTAACACCAAAGTCCATCCATAATTCATCTGAAGGTAATTTGATGAGTGAATCCATATCCAGTACTACTGCGTCAGTGTCAACGGTACGTATGCTCACATTCCTACACCCCTTTTGCTCGGCATCTGCCAAATGCAAAAATATACGGTAATCTGCCTTCTCTTGCAAATATGGGGCTATGCGGGCTAAGTATGACTCAGCAGGAAATCAAAGGATTCTACTTTCATATGTCGCATAAAGTTCCTTGCCCTCTGCTATCGGAAGATGAACCACTTCGCGTGACAGGAAAGCAAATAATTCGGGTCCTGTTATCATTGACTCGAAGAAAGTCCTTCCGAATCTTTGGCATCACATTTGAAGGAGACTCCCTTTTCCTTGTGTCCTTTCTCCTCTTCTTTCTCGCTGAAGCTTTCAGGCTGTCAGGTAGGTAAACATCCTAAACAAGGTCGATGTGACTGCTCTTCTCATGTTGAGCAGAGATGTGTGATATGACAACTCTTTCTGCACACTCTTGAAATGTTTTTGCTATGCCATGATTTAGCATTTGAACCACTGCTCCATCATCGAAAATTGTAGCATCAACTGTAGGTGCAGTATTTTTTCGAGCAAATCTGCTTCTAGGCAAAAAGCCAACATAACCACCATACACCATACAACATAAAAAATAGTAATTTTTTATCTAAATACTCTGAAATTTACAGCATTATCTAATTCACAAATTAACACTATCTAAAGACCTCTAAAGTGTCACCAAATGAATGGGAATCCGTAAATTATTTCTAAATGACAACTTAAATGCCTTTCCACACTTTATGCTTCCTAAGTTAAGCATATTTAAACATTAGGCCCGGTGGAGTGGCGGCCATATTTTATTTGACCTCTCACCGTCCTCAGAGATCAAATCTGACTTCCCTCCTCATCTAAATATAATCAATATGGTATATACTAACAATGGTAAAAATTTCATACTTTTATCATAAAATACACAATTGGTCTGGACATCAGCTCTAATAATTAAATTAATTAAAGTGATATTTATTTTAAATCAAATGGAAATAAATTAATTTGAGTGGAACTGAGACGAAATATTTACAGTACCTTTCAAACCTCAAGAGACATGAATTGTATGCATAAGTAAAAAAGACCAACAATTAAATTACCAACTTTTTAATAAACAATATATGTGGTGTTTAAGATCCGTTTCAAATTATTTATAAAAATAATAAATTGGTAAATATTATTTCAAAACTAAACTTTCTGAACGTATATAATCTAATAACTCTAATAAACTTCAATTAATTACAGTTCATAGATTTAGAATCATAATAATATAAAATAATTATACACCTACTTTATACAAAACCTATATTCATAAAATTGTAAAAAAAAAACATTCCGCTAACGTATTGAGATTCTATGATATATAAACGTGTTTGCATTTTTACATTCAAAATACATGGGAGCAATACCATTCTGTCAAATCACAATATAACTATTGAATGGGACAGGTGGCTGAAAGGAATGTAGAGTAGGGTGGAGGAAAGCTAAGAGAAATGGGTTTTAGTAGGGGAGGGGGCGAGGAGAAAGAAAACGTTGGAGAGGCTTTAATATTCCAAATAGAACAGGAAACTGTTCATGATGATGATGATGATTATTATTAAGGAACGTTAAAAATAATATCTCTCTTAGGAGAAATAATGCGATCAGAAAATTAATTTTAAATCAAGTTCAACTTATTTGGAAATTTGTACCTACCATTTCTTTCTCTGAGTATTACATCTTTTAATTATTATTATTATTATTATTATTGATCTTTTTTGTTGTTTAAATAGCTATTGAAAGTTGACAAGACTATATTTACCTTGATAATTACTGCTAATTACGTACTGTCAAGGATTTGTATTGTTATCATGTGAATGATGGTTTTAGAATATAATATTGTAAAAAATACTGATGGCAATAAAAATTACGTTTTTTCTAAAGTCTTTTTAGTATATTATTTTTTAGCTATATTCTCTCACTATATACAACACTTTTATTCACTACTTTCTCATTTCAACAAATATTTTATATATATTGGTTTGTAAAATTATTTGTTCTTACAATCGTGCGAGGAAAATCGAAACCATGAAAAATCTTCACAAATAACATTCGAATTATTAATTAGCCTCACCTTAAATCTAAAACAGATTAATATTGTAGGCCTACTATGTATTGGAGTTTCACTAATATTTCAATTAAAATTTAATTATAACATTCAAAATACTCTAAACTAATGTTTATCTAGCAGCTTGTTTTTATATACCTACTCTTCCTAAAGTCAACTGTCTTTGTAGTACAAATTATTAAAAGCTACTAGAGAGAGCACTATTTTCAAATTTAAAAACACCTAGTTGTAGAAATCTTAGTTTTTTATTTTGAGTTTGATGTAGTTAAGATCATCAGTAATTGTGTTACTGCCCCCTGTCATTTAAGGACACACACCTTTTTCATTTGACAAGAGTTACGCAAATCATCTATTTAAATAGTATAATTAGATATAATACAAAAATGCTTATTCCAAATTATTATTCCTGTTTCATAAAAAAGAGTTTCCATGGTGTCAACCTGCACTGAGTCATACCGCCCGAGTGGCCGCCGTCTGCTGGCGACGATAGTGCCAATTATTGCGGATGCTAGGTGTCATGTGGTCAGCACAGCTGTTAATATCAGTTTTATAGACCTGTGCATCTACTTATTATTTCAATTATCTCCTCATTTGTTTTCACGTGGCTGAGTTTGACCCCCGTTCAAGACCCACTTCTTCAGAGAAAAATCTGCAAGCGTTAGAGATCGAACCCGGGCTCTCTGGATCTGTAGCTAGGAGCTCTGACCACTAAACCACAGAGGCGGATATTCATGTTTGATAAAACTAAATTAATTTTCCATCTGTTTTATAGGGATTTATTTTACAAAATAGGTTTTTTTATTTATCACTGCGTCTTACAAACGTTTCGGGCTATAGGCCTACACTTTTTCATTAACTTCGCTAATGATTTTAGGGATCAGAACGATATATTCAGAGTAAGTGTACCCGCATTTACGTGGAGAGAGAAACAGTGTTAAACCATTTGTGTTAAAACCCATCAGTATACTTACCTAGATTGGAACCTTGATATCCCCGTCATTGGCGGTCTAGTCCACTGCGAGAGTAGTGCCTTAGACCATGCGACCACTGAAGTGGATCTATTCTTGTCCATATCCCAAGTACATGTTGGTATATTGGGTTGTAATATGTACACAGCCCGGCACTGTGAAGTAGTTCATGGCAATATATTCGTAAAAATGCTTTAGCATTGTGGGTTTGAGAGAAGACGGTCCTAGCGATAGGTAGGCACCGATCTACACTTTACAAAGTTTATGTACTTTGAGGCGTTTATTTTCTCTACAAATCCTGATAACCTGACAGCTCCAGACATAAATCATTCAACCCACTGTTATGAAACATATAGAAATAGATCAAAACACAAGGAAAAGTTCTCGCGTGTGATCCGAAATTGCTCCTGTCGGGGACAGGTCTAACCCCGAATGTGTATATGAAGATGTCCGAATAATGGCTTGGGAAAGTATTTTGTGTTTATAATAAATTATCTACATACTATATTTGAACGTATACTCGCTTTGGCCAGGTCGTGGACTATACTTCAATTTATTTTAGTCTTATGTTGCTATGGCAGGGCGTGTGTGTGTGTGCTGAGGGTGTGTATGTGTGTGATGAGGGTGTAGTTTTCTGAATAGTTTCCAGATCTTCTTTTACGCTACTAGGGCTAAATTTTCTTTGAGCTATACTTTTCAAATCCTTTCTACTGCATTAAGGTAGTTAATTGTTGATAGCCCATACGGGTAGAATGAACCTAGGTTTACTGACGTCATGAACCTGTCTTGTCGCACGCTTTGGTGGCCGCGTGGTCAGTAGACTAGACTGTGGATGATGGGGAGATCAAAATTCGAATCCCAATCGGGTGTGCTGAGGTGGGTTTTTTCCAAAATTGTTTTACACTCTTCCTCCATGCAAATGTGAGTACACTGCCTCTAAACATAGCCTACCTAATCCCTAGAACCACTATCGTGGTTAGTATAAATCATATAAACCCAACGGGAATTAAAACACAGCGCTAAAAGAATAAAAATTTGTCTTATGTAAGGATATAGGAGTGGGTGGTATGGGTCTAGGGATAGTGGAGTAGACTCTTAGATATGAGTGGGGCAGCCAGAACCCTTAAAATAGTTTTTTACATTGTTGTTTCACGTTTAGAGTCCATCTAACGTAGCAGTGGTGGCGACTGATAGCTAACAGAGGATTTATACTGCAAACATTGGCTACTAATTTTAACCCAAGTGGAAATAAATGTTATTTCCTTAGTAAAGCTAATAAAATATCAATCAAAAGTGTTAACAAACACTTCTAATAATACTTCCTTGAGTACAACTGAGTAATCGTTCTTTTAGAAACTGATTGAAACGTTTTGTGGTTGTGTTAACAAGAAATATTATAATGCATACAATAATAGACTAAAAATTAATATATTCACATCTGTATCTTATTTAAATTGACACCAAAATAAATAGGTTTTTTCTACCTTAAAGAACCGGTTATTAATTTTCTTTATTCATGAACTCTTTTCACAAGATACAATTTTTATTGACATCATGCAGTAATGATTAATTTGAGTTGGTTTATAATCTAGTGTTGGTTTTTGAGCTGTTTTAAATAAATAGAAACAGATATAGTAAGCATTTTTACTGAAAAAAATACATACAAGCATATATATCTAATTTTATTAACTACTTTTTATAATGTATATATTTTATGTATGGAAATAGCTATTCAATAATGAATTAAATTGGTTAACTATACGAAAGATTATTAACATTGTGTTTGTATAGTCATGCCAGATGACTTTCATTTATGCTATACAACTAAACAAATATAGAAGGAAATGTTGTAGTGCGTTAAATTTCATTAGTTCTCTTGTAAATATTTAATTTACTCAAGTTGGTCGTGATCCACAGTTTAAGAACTTTTACCTCAGCAAAATAGCCGTACAAAACATTATTTAAAAAATACAAATTTCTTATATTTGGTAAACACATGTTCATGAACACAACCTAAAATGATTTGTATGACGTCTAAAACTACCATAATTTAATTCTGTTTGCCACTTTAATTTTTGAAGAGAAGGCAGGCTTTTTCTTTTAATATCACGTTTTACTAACCGTTCGGGTATAGGCTTATGTACTAGTTACGCTAAAAGTTTTAGGATATAGGAGGATTTATATTTAGAAAAATGTACCCGCATTTGCATGGAAGTAGAGTGGAAAACGCCTTAATACAACCAATGTACCTGCATTTGCATGGAGTGAGAGTGGAAAACCATTTAGGAAAAACCACCCTAAGTACACCCGACTGATATTCAAACCTCACTCCCCGTCATCGACAGTCTGGTCTACTGTGAGAGTAGCGTACTAGACCATATGGCCACGTGAGCGGGTGACGGCCTGTAAGACGCCCTCGTTTGTAAAGCATTTTAATGTAAATTACAAACAACGCTTTCACACAAAAATAACCCAAACGGCTATTTTCGTGATTTCATATTTTAACAAATGTTTGTTATTCAAGTTGTGATTGCCAAACGTGACAACAGGCAACAGACAATCTTGTAGTGTTCAATTTAGAGGAAGTTGAGGAAGAGTGGAAAACAATTTAGGATAAACCTCTCTGAGTACACCCGACTGGGATTTTAACCCCAACCTCTTAAACATTTGATGTTCAGTTTATTGTGAGAGTGACCATTCGATCACTAGAGTGTGTCAGACAAATAATGACCAAGATTGTTAAAAATATACTTCCTTTCTTTGTTCTCTGAGGATACAGTAAATAATTAGAGTAAGTACATTCCATTTACTCTGACATTTTTCAGACTTATGTATTGATTCTCCAAGTGTATTTAATATCTTTTTACATTTTAAAACTATCCAAACACCACCCTTTCCAGTTTCACCCTATTAAGGATACAATTTCGAAAAATCCCAAGAACATTCTAAACTGTTATCTAAATAGACATTCCGCGCCAAGCTATTTCCAACTCAAGCAGTTATAAAGAAGCAGAAAAATCACCCCTATTAAACTTAATCCCCTTAGATATTGAATTTCGAAATATATCAACAAATTTCTGAGCTGTTACTTAAAAAGAACCTTCCAACTATGTTATTTCCAGCTCTAGCTGTTTAGAAGATTCAGAAAAAACACCCCTAACCCATTTCACCCCTTTGGGATTGAGTTTCTAAAAATCTAGAGAAAAAACTATGGCCGGTTGAATAAAAATACCGTCCCTGCAAAGTTTCATCATTCGAGTTCAACCAGTTAGGAAGATACGAAAGATACCAACCCCATTGCTTAACCCTCTTTAAATTAAAATGTATAAACACCCCGAAAAACTCTGGCCTGTTAACTTAAGCTTCGCCCACTTAGGGGTTGAATTTGGCAAAACCCCTTCTTGTTGAATATCTATGACTTGAAAGGAACCTGCCTGCCAAACTTTACTAAGATCCAGGTCAATGTATTCGGGAGATACTGTGATGGGATGATCAATTGTTGAGGGAGTCAGGACTCTGGACTTTCTTTATATACTGCACTTGTATATATTAGAATTTACTTTACGTCTGTTACTCTTTCCAGCCTGTGGTCCTGGTCACTTTGTTATTCAAGCCATATATTTTTCACTAACGACTTGCTAGAGCTATCATAGATTAATATTCCTTATAATCTAACTTAAGACTAGGACAGGCACAACATCCAGTCCCCATTTGTTAATTTATAGCTATGAAAGGCTAAACCCACATTTTACTAATTATACATTTTCGGACCGCTCGGTCGGTGGTCTGTAGCTCACTTACGGACTGACGCTATGGAATTTCTTGTAGTGTTATATTAGTAGGGTTTCAGTATATTAGTTCATCACTAGAACCAACCCCTTGGTGTAGAGTTCAGTGCATCTGACTATGAGCTTAGGGGTATCTAGTTCGATTCCCAGCTGATATATTGGATATTTTTACAGAAACAACGGTCACCATGGTTTGGTTAATTAAGCTTGAGTTAAGTTAAGATCTTCATTGGCTCCACCACGTCATATTCACCATCACCATCATCTCGTCTCATCGGGACATGGGAAGAGCCCTCATGGAAAGGATGTACGATTAATGCATTTGGGAATCCTCTGGGCAACAGTACATTATTACTGGCCAATATTTCCTCTACTGGGCTACGAATGGTGTAGCTGGTACGCACAATATTATATTACTAATAAAAAATAATAATGCGGCTGTCTTATAACGTGGGTTAAATCCCAACCTCCGAAAACCGTGATATATCCGGGGAGCGGTGTGTTTTTTTTCCGTTAATGTGGGAAATTGAGTTTCCAGTTTTCTAATAGAGTGCTACCTGTGAAAATCAGATTGTGCATGGCTTGTTATGTTTACAACTATTTATGAAACTTCTCGACAGAATGCACATCTCACTGTTTAAAACTATCTCATCATTCTGTTCGCATAGAATGGATAGTTAATATATAGAAAGTATTGCCAGGGACCGGGAGGTCTGGTTTCAAGTCCACACACCAAGTGCATTTTCCTCATTAGATATATCGCTGTTGTTTTTACATTTAATTTACAAGCCAATGAGTGTCGTTTTCTTCTAAATTACCCTCCCAGCCTTTACCCCATAGATTATGGTATTAGAAAACCCTGTTTTTAACACAGCACTAGAAATTATATTGATTCCCCAGCGTTTGATACGTTAGATAAAGATATTTTACTAGAATCACTTTATAAAATTGGTATCAGAGGTAATATTTATTAATGGTTTAAAGATTACTTAACAAATAGGGAAATAATAGTTTAAATAAATAATATAGAAAGTGAAGAATTGGGTATAAATATTGGAGTACTACAAGGCTAAATTCTTGGGCCAATACTATACAAAAACAATGTCAAACTCTATACAGAAATGCGGTATATTTATGTATGCTGACGACACATTGCACAAAAATGTAGGTAGAGCTAAGTATATGTTGCAGGAAGACTTCAATAGGATACAAAACTGGACTCACGATAGTAAATTAATAATCAACATTAAAAAAACGCAATGAAAATCAGACTACCGCATGTTATAAAGTATAAATTAGATATGAAATGTGATGGCTTAGATTGTTTACATAATATAAAACAGTGTAATTATTTAACATCTACCCAAGATGAGACATATGACTATCTTGGGCTAATGATTGACTCTCATATGAAATGGAATACTCACATATACATAATGAGTAGGAAGCTAAGAGCGGGAATGGTTAATATATGTATAATAAAACAATATGTTACATTTGATATTCTAAAAATAGTATATCATGCGCTAATAGAATCATATCCAGGCTATAGTATTACTTTCTGGGGAAAGACAAGTGATCTATATTTAAATCAATTAAGAAATATTCAAATTAAAGTTCTTAAAATCATGAGTGAAAATAACAATATTACCATAGTCATGAATAAGGAGTGGAAACCATTTACAATAAAAAGCACGTGTAACTATAAAATAATAATTCAGTCCTACTACTCAGAAATATAAAGTAAGACAGGCTCATAGTCACAACACCAGAAAACGACAGTACAAAATATATTTATATATAAACAAATACGGAAAACAACACATGAAAATAATAATAATAATAATAATAATAATACCAACACATTTTAACATGATATCGGATACCATTTTGGGAATAGATAGACTATCAAACGTGAGACCATTAAAAATGGCTAATTGGCTCACAGACTTAATGAAATAATAATACTAGATTGACTAATATGACAAATAAGCTATGAAATGGACTCGAGACTGGTTTTCAAATATTAGATAAAATATCAAATGTAATAGATTTAAGGAACTAAATTAAGTATTAGAATCATGTTAGTTGTAAGAATAGAATTAAAGGAATGAAATGTATTTATTATATGTATGTACGACATTAATGGTGAGGCACCAGCTGACAAGAACATTGTGCTTAGCTTTAATGATTAAAAATATGTACTCCTGATACAATAAAAAATTAATAAACCAAAATAATAATAGTAATAATTTAAAATTTACTAAAATGGTAAATTTTCTGTTTCACATCTCTGCAGCATGCAACGGAAAACACGTGGTTAAGTGTTAAATGTCAGCCTCAAGACCCTCACTTCCCCTCTCCCCCCTTTCTACAATCCTATACTCTACCCGCACAGCCCTCGCCTGTGTTTAACACCAATTGATATTAAATTTATGAAAATGAAAACCTTTTGGTTCTTTTGACACTTAAGGTGGGTTGGAATGGGACAACGTATAGCCCGAGCGGGTAGTAAGACGCTGTGGTAAAAATTTGAAGGGGACGCTAAAATAGGGCAGTATGTTTGCATTTACCATATCAAACAAATTTATTTCGGCAAAATAAATCAAGAATTTCTTCAGTAGACACATAGAGTTTAATTTTATAAAAAAAAAATCTCAACAAAACTTGAATATTTGTCATGAAAATATTATAATATTTTCATGAGAGATTTTTTAAATGAAAATAAAACGTTATCCTCAATTTCTATGATACTTTTAACAGATATTCAAGAAATGTTGAGATTAGTATGTTTAAGATAAAATAGTCGGTAAGGTTTTTGAAAACTTGGTTTTATTTGAAATTAAGAAGGAAATATCAGATAAAACACAAAATAATATAAATACATTTGGGTGTTTTTGCTAATTCACTTCTTTTTCACTGACAAATGGCCATTGTTATGTCCCCTGAAATATTAATGTTAATGTCTTATTGTATTTATTAACCTAAGCAATGGTCGTGATGTATAAGGTGCTAGACTTGCAATAATTGGCCGTGAGGCAGGTAGAGATTTAAATAAATGTTGGTTTCCTTCAGGAAAGCCTTGACACCTTTTATCTACCTCCATAAAGTTGGTAAAGTGAGCGGCTACGGATTCCAGGTTCATCTTATCTAGTCTAATGGTGATGGTACGATCAGGTTTATAGTGCTGGTTGAATATATTGAATCTTTCCCCTATAAATAGTTTACCAATTTCTCTACACGCAAATTTGTGTACATTTACTATAAGCTACCTTTATCATCCCTACACCATTAGTATAAATTTGTGGGAATCACGGATGGGAAGTAAGACACGGAGCTCGGGGTGACAAAGTATCCCTATGGCAAAGTTTCCATCTTAAGTTTCGGAATCTTTTGAAGTCATTCCATCCCTCTCCCCCTTTGCCCCTCGACATAGAGTCCATTATGATAGCTTTAGAATCTATTTTATATCGAGGCAATATCCCAACATGTGGTTTTGTCAAGAATCTCTTTGTGAGCCAAGCTCGTGTGATGCCGAGAGAACTATTGTGCGTCGGGAAGTTAGGTAAGTACTTTTTGAGACTATTCTAATATATATATATATATATATATATATAGAGAGAGAGAGAGAGAGAGAGAGAGAGCGAGAGAGAGAGAAAGAGAGCTAGGACAAGTTTTCAAAAAGTTTATTTGGAAGAACCAGAGTCTGGGGTTGCCGTTTAATACACGCTTGGGGTGGTACCAGTATTGTATTAAAATAGTATTTTTAGTAATGGGTTCTATGTTTTATCATTCCCTACGTCTCACTACACATTTGGGATGTATATATGTACGGTATATGTTAATAATAATATATATATACCTATTTTAATATTTATATATTTTTATTTAAAATCCTAAGCTAACATTGACACAATTACACAATAAAACATACATAAAGCTAGCTCCCATTTCTTATTAAATTATAAATAAAATCCCTAGTCTTAAACAGTTTTTTCAAACCATCTCAGTCAACAGATATATATATATATATATAGAACAAAGAAGTAGTGAGGTGAGTGATATTATATGTATGATATATATTCTTTAAATTGATAAATGACACCTTGATACGGGAGTAAGGTGTAGTTTCTCAACCTGGAATGATGATATTTAGTTGAGGCTATAACCGTAAAAAGGGTCAGCTAGTGAGGGATGGCTCTTGGGCACTGCGCCATGCAAAATAAAGCAAAAAGAGAAACAAAACATGTTTGGAAATTCATACCAATTTTCTATTCTTTTTTCATTACATAGTGAAAAACATAAATAGAAAAGTTTTATTATTTCCCCGTTTTATTGAAGAAATAAGTAGAACCGAAATGGCATCAACGGGTGAGAAAAAACGTCTCTATGATAGCATGTGCTTTGTGGCTGGCTGTCTTCACGCCCCAATCTCTGTACACGTCACAGGGTGGTTGCCATGATAAGGATGTAGTGGTTGTTTTTTGAGCTACATGCACCAATTTCTTGCCTAGCCTATAAAGGAGCCACGTGATCTGCTCTCTCTATCTCTCTCTCTATATATATATGTAATGTATGTAATGTATGTAATGTATGTATGTAATGTATGTATATAATGTATGTATGTAATGTATGTATTTAATGTATGTATGTAATGTATGTAATGTATGTATGTGTGTATGTATGTACGTATGCATGTATGTATGTACTGTACGTATGTATGTATATATGTATGTATGTATGTATGTATGTACGTATGTACGTATGTATGTATGTATGTATGTATGTATGTATGTATATATGTATGTACGTATGCATGTATGTATGTATGTATGTATGTAAGTATGTATGTATGTATGTATGTTTGTATGTATGTATATATGTATGTATATATGTATGTATGTATGTATGTATGTATGTATGTATGTATGTATGTATATATGTATATATGAATGTGATATATGTAATGTATGTGATGTATGTAATTTATGTATGTATGAATGTATGTACGTATATATGTATGTATGTATGTATGTATGTATGTTTGTATGTATGTATGTATATATGTATATATGAATGTGATATATGTAATGTATGTGATGTATGTAATGTATGTATGTATTTATGTACGTATGTATGTATGTATGTATGTATGTATGTATGTATGTATGTATGTATGTATGTATGTATGTATGTATGTATGATATGTATGAATGTGATATATGTAATGTATGTGATGTATGTAGTGTATGTATGTATGTATGTATGTATGTATGTATGTATGTATGTATGTATGTATGTATGTATGCATGTATGTATGTATGTATGTAGGTATGTATATATGAATGTGATTTTTGTAATGTATGTGATGTATGTATGTATGTATGTGATGTATGTATGTATGTATGTATGTATATAATAAACCAAATAAAAGTATGCCTCCATATTTTTCATAAATGTTTACCAATAAGAGCAAATTCATACAATATAATCTCTAACAGTTTTTGATTATTTTTTTCAGTTGGTGAAATGAATAGCGAATGCTTAATTTTGAACTAAATAAATAAATCTACTCTTTTATATATCAAAAAGAATAATTATAGACTAACTAATCGTGCCAAAGAGCTTTTTTTATATCCCAGTCAATACGTCAATTAATTTTGTATTTGTTCATTAGTTTGTTCTCTTTATGCATTTATTTGAATTTTAGTGACATATGTGAAATTTAAGAGTGTATTTAAAGAGATAATATTAATTATTCTCACATTTAAGTCGATTAATATTTTTCATAATTATTTGAAAAATTGTCAATTCACATTCATATAAATTAAAATTATTAATAAAACACGTTTAAATTTGTATAATTTAAAAATGAATAAAAGGTACGACACAATTGCACGAGCTTTCTCGTACTATGTATTAAAGATTCAAAGAAAATTTTCAAAAATAGGTTTTTAAATAAGATACCTTTAAATAAGTTTTACCCGTAAAAACAAACACGTCATATTGTTAATCACAATAATCACTTTTATACATAGATTTTAAACAAATTTTTCAAAGTTATTTGAAAAAATTAAATTTACAAAAATAATTTATTTGTAAATTACACAAAATTTGTTATTTATATAAATTAAACATATTCCTAAGTATAGTAAAAATCTATTCAGAGATTACCATTTGGAATTCATTATTCAAAGTCAATTTCCAAAACATTCCAATTTTCTAGAATTTGTTGTAAGTAAACCAACCTTACTTATTTTAGATCATATATGTAAAATTGTCTCCCGATAACAATTTTGAGCCAAAACACTACAGCCATATTTTTAAATATTCAAATTATAAAAAGCTGTCTTTAGTAAGCTACCCATAGCCAACTTTTAATCTAAAATAGTAAAAAAATTTACTTGTCAAATTTATTTCAAACACTCCCCAAAATCGTTATAGCCATTTTCTTAATAATTAAAATGTTCAAAAATAACCGTTCAATAAAGGACTCTTTATCGAATTTCTACCCAAAACAGAGTAAATAGGGTTATTTGGCATGTAGAAAACGCCCAAGATACCCAATTGGAACCAAATCGTTATGGCCATTTTAAAAATATTCCAATTTTTGAAAAATCAGTAAAAACTAAATGGCCTTTAAATGTGTGTTAGCCCCAAAAATAAAATATACCCTGTTATTTGCCATGTCAAACATTTCCAAGATACCCATTTTAAACCCAATAGTTAGAGCTATTTATAAAATATTTCGAGTTTTTGAAAAATCACTCAAAGGTAAATTACCCTTAAACAAATGTTTGCCCAAAAACCAAATTTGGATTTGGAATTGATGAGGAACGAATCGAAATCAATAGTGAATGTATTTGAACAGATATTAAATTAGTCGGAATCAATTAAGGAAAACAATATTAATTAAATAAAATATTGTCCTTTCAAACAAATCCTAGATATGCAATTTAAACTAAATCGTCTAATTCACTTTCGAAATAAAAATAGTTTTCTATTTTTACAGATAAATTAATCTAGGGTAGTTGACAAACAATTTATTTTTGAAAATTTGAATTTCGCTAAATATATTTGAACAATTTTGTTTAGAATTTTTAAATAAAGTGATTATTATTATTAACAAAAATATGTGTTTGTTTTATGATTAAAGCTTATTAAAGGGTAGCTTATTAAAAACTATTATTTGAAATTTTTTCGACTAAATATTACTCAATATGAGAAAGTTCAGGCAAATATGTGTTGCCACTTGTTTGTGTTCGTGTTGACACAAAACCTAAATATTTTTCAATATCTCGAGGTCTATTGTTTACTATGATAGTTTTTTCTTTTGTTAGGAGAAGTTAAAATCAATTATGTACAATTTTGATATACTATTTGATCCTCATTGGGTAGGTAGAAGGTTACTTAAAGACAAAACTAAATCCAACTTTCGGTAGTCAAACTATTTTTTTCTTTCTCTATAATAGCAATAGTACGACCCACATTAGTGGAACCATAAACTAAACGTCAATTTCGTTTAATCTGGTTAAACGGTGTATATGAAGTTAGGGTTCAAATCCAAGCTGAATGTAGGTTACTAGAGATTTATTTAATAAATATTTTTCAAGCCTCCTCCATGTAAATTTGGATACATTTCCTCTAAATTCCCTCTGTCTTTAGAGTAATGAATCGCATAGGGCTGTAAGATGAGGGTAGGAAGCATCACGACAAACACAATTATTTGTGTTAAAGATAATGTGTTAGG
Source organism: Timema genevievae (assembly GCA_902155825.1). Lineage (NCBI taxonomy): Eukaryota > Metazoa > Arthropoda > Insecta > Phasmatodea > Timematidae > Timema > Timema genevievae. Next base: position 26,573 of record CABFWO010000701.1, read on the forward strand.
TTAAATTTGTGTTTTGTGCAACCATGTGTGGATGTGTCTAATAATTATTATATTCAAACATTTAATGGGGGGAAGGGGAGCAGGGAGGGAGTAATAATGTAGTTTGTTGGACAGAGCACCAGTCCGCATTTTCTTTCGAATAAATACTTATTTAGGAAATGGAATTAGCGGCTGACACCAATTAATTAGTAATCGTTTTAGGAACGCATTATTGGTAACTATTCAGAGCCACGTCCGGACAATAAACCCAGGATAAGAGTTTCCCTAGTCCGTGTGTTTGAATGACATCACCGTGCCATGGAATACCTATTTGCAACTGTTAAAGAGAAATATGAGCTTTTTTATTTGGTGCAATATTTTAACCCTGTTTGAAAATACTGAGCTACTGAAAATCGGGGGCGGGGGGGGGNAGACCACCGAGGACGGGGAGATTGAGGTTCGAATCTCGGTCGGGGGAACTGGGGGTGGTTTATCCTAAATGGTTTTCCACTCGCCCTCCATGCAAATGTGGGTTCACTTCCTCTAAATTCAACCTTCCCATTTCCTAATCCATTAGTGTAATTAGTACTTAAGCGTATAACCCGAACGGGTAGTAAGACGCGCTGCTAAAAAAAATTAAATTAAATTTAATTTAAATTATTATTATTACTATTACTATAAATTAATAATTGTTATTACTGTTGTTTTTATTATCGCGTTTTACAGCCCATTTGTTTTATACTAATATGCACTAATTTCTCTAATGTGTTAGGGATGATGAAAGCTGGATTCAAAGGATGTGTACCCACATTGGCGTGGAGGGAAAGTGTAAAGTATTTTAGGAAAATTCCCTCTCAGTTTACCGACCGGGAATGGAACTCAGATCTTCCCATCTTCATCAGTCTAGTCAATGGGGCTAGAGACGCATTAGACCCTTCGTACCCCGAAGTGGATTATATATTATATTAGGGCTACTGTTAGAAAATTAAAATGATAAATAACGTTTAAGAATTCTGGTGTAAAAGAATCATCCCTGACAGTTATGACTTATGAGCGTTACTAGAATTTGTCTGTTAGGAGACCGGAGAAGTCTGCAAATAGATCCAAAAATACTAGTCACACGTTCAATTTTAAGAAATAAATCGATATATGTTATTCATGTATTCATAGACCTGTTAAAAAACTAATAGTATTTGATAAGATTCATTCAGAAAGAGTTAAAGTAATTAAATTACATTTTAAACTTATCATGTATTTGTTGCAATGTATACAAGGTACCAAGAGGCATATAGGGCAAGTTAAAACAAGTTTTCATAATCATATCTATGGTGAAGAAAAGAAATAAATATTAAGGACAATTATTCTACTTTAATGTTTAGTTAAGATTATCTAAATATATATTCAAATCATATTTAATACATATTTATAGATTTGACTTTCTTCCGAATAAATTCAACTTTCCCTAAATTTGCGGACACTGAGTCCACTATTTTTATTTAGCACAGCGTCTTACTACTCGTTAGTGTTATACGCTTACATACTGATTACGCTAATGGTTTTAGGGATAATGAAAGATTCATGGGCGAATATTAACTTTTCAAGAGCATAACTAGAATGACAAAATAGATGCTAATGATGCAGAAATTTCTTGGGACAGAATAAAAGAAGATGAAGTTGAGTAACCAAAAGATGTGTGTGGATCTGCACTGGTGAGAAACTGAAAAATAGTTGCAAGGCGTAATAAACAGGTGAAAGAAGCTGTTAGATAAAAGGAAGAAGCATACAAAAGAATGATTGTTGTTTAAGAGTGGAACAGAACGTACAGTAGCCCCATGGCTTCATTGGTGCTGATGACAGTTCACAGCTGACTAAATTATGACTGTCAGAAGTGACAGCTGCTAAACACATGTTTTTTGCAGATCATATGGGTTTGCGTAGGAATACATAATTTGGTCTGGTAGCTTTTCAAAGCCGTCAGCTGTCAGCTTTGAGCTGTCAGTCAGCACCAAAGAAACCATTGGGCTACTATAATAATAATACTTAGCATCGCATCTTACTACCCGTTCATGCTTTACGCTCTAGTACTAATTACGCTAATGGGCTAGGAATTGGAAGGATGATTATAGATTAAGTGAACCCGCATTTGCGTGGAAAGAGAGTGGAAAACCGCCCTCAGTTTACCCGAGCAATATTCAAACCTTGATCTCCCTGTCCTCGGCAGTCTAGCTAAACATGACACTAGCGCGTTAGCCAACTACGCCACCAAGGTGGGTCAGAACGTAAGAGGTTGTGGGACATATATGAAGAGAAAAAGATGAATTCAAATAAACCAGTATAGAACGTATTTTATATTAAAGGGAAAATGAGTTTTTAAAAAGTAGGAATAATGGAGAATGATTTTGAAGGAAATAAGCTGTTCTGAAATTGGGTAAAGAGAACAAAACAAGGAGTGCAAAGAAAGACCTATGGAACCCAGAATGAATGAACGTGGTGAGATTATCTGGGATAAAAACAGTATAAAAGATAGATGGAAGAAGTATGTTGATCAATTGTATGGTGAAAACGTAGATAGTTGAGCAGGAAATAGGAAAAATATTATGATGAGTGAAAGGATTACTGAGTCTGAAGTGTTAAATCTAAGAAAGTGTTAAAGAATTACAAGATTGCGGGCGTAGATGGTATCACAAGTGAAATGCTTAAGTGTTGGGACATGGTATTACTTGCCAGGTTGTGTGACCTGTTCAATTTATGTGCTGGTTTATCGAATGTTCCTAATGACTGGAAGAAGCTCTCTCATTCTGCCTCTATACTAAGACAAAGACAGTAAGAATGAACGAAAGAATAGTGCATTAGGTTTAATGAGTATTACAGGCAAAGTTTTTGGGAGAAGGTGCGTGAAAAAAATGCAGACAAGATTTGGGTCATACAATGTGGTTTCATACAATGCAAAGCCTGCATAGACCAGTTATTTGGATTTCAGCAATTGATTTAGAAATGTAAGAAAGTTACTGTGCATTTATTGATCTGGAGAAAGCGTATGATCTGGTGAATTAGTATAGTATATAGTGTTCTTATAAAGTATGGTGTGGATGCACAGATTTAAAAAAATGCAAATAAGGCTAAGTATGATGGAAGTAAAGCGTGCGTTAGGATGGATGGAGTTTTAAGAGAATGGTTTGACATTGAACAGGGTGTTAAACAAGGGTGTGTTATATCTTCATGTTTGTTTAATGTATTCATGGATAAGTGCATGAGGGCTGCTTGTGAGGACAACATTCGTGTAAAAATAGACAATGTGCATAAGAGAGTGCTGTTATATGTAGATTATGCCATATTAATGGCTGAGAATCAAAGTAATTTGCAGAATGCATACAACCATTTTAATATGGTAAGAGGCAGAATGGTTTTTCGTATTAAAGTCTTCAAACCCATGGTGATAGTTTTTTGATAAGGGTGAATCATAAATGATTGTCAGCTTAGTATAAATGGAAAACTGTTTGATTAAGTGAATGATTTGGTGTATTTGAGCAGAATGTTCTGTAAAAATGTAAAGATAGATAGTGAAGTCGACAGAAAGGTCGATGAATCTCTGAGAGTATTTTGATATCTGTATATCGCAAAGAATAAGGTATCGAAAGACGTAAATATTTCATTATATAAAATATGTTAACACCAAAATTTTTTTCTGAATGTGAAGCGTGAATTCGTCAGGTGAAACAAAAGAGCAATGTGAATGCGGTTGGAATGATATATCTGAGAAATGTGTGTGGACAAAAATCATATGGACAGAATCAATAATGAATAGATGCAAATAAAGTTAAGCTTTAAAGGGAGTCCATTGGGTCAATGTGGAAAATTCGTCTTACGTTGGTTTGGACATATTGAGAGGATGATTGTTGATCGAGTGACGAAGCAGATATAAGAAGAGAGAGTGTGTGGATCAAAAGGAAGGGGTAGGCCATGTCAGACGTGACAAAATGTTTTAGAGTAATGTGTGAAAAAGGTAAAAATTAAGAGTTTTAAGAATAAAAGAGCATCTATGACTCATTTAGTGGATGTTGTTGAAGCGAAGGGACTATGCAAGGATAGGGAAGTGTGGAGAAAGCTAGGGAGGATGGATTAAGTTTGGAGTTGTTGTTGTTAGAACTAGTTTCTTGTCCACCCCGTAATTGAACGGCATGATAAGGTATATTTATAGGAAATGTGTCCCCACTTTCATCGAGGTAAAGTGGAATACCATTTTATAAAAACCACCCTCACAACACCCAACCAATATTAAAATCTCAATTTCCCCGTCATCGACAATCTAGTCTATTGCAAGGGTAATGCCTTAGACCATGAGGCCACTGAAGCAGACTTTTTTTTTACCTGCAAGCTAGTATCAATACTTGTTATGTTATTCAATTTTGACTGTAAAATAATATGTTAGTATTTTTAAACGTATGATTTTTTATTATATATCTACTATACACACTGTTTTCATTGACTTTCACTCGCTAACTATATCGCAGCCATAAACATGTATCCCAGAACAAAGAAGTGGAACCCGCGGACTTTTGCGGTTTCCGGTGTGGCCTTTTGGTATATTTAGATAATTATGTATCTTAATTGGTTATAAATAAAATTATACATTTTCAAATAGCGTTTATTTTAATAAATAAAAATAAAAAATTGTAATTTTTATGGAATTGTTGTTAAAATTTAACCTTTATTTTCGATCTAACTAGCTAGCTATCTATCTATCTATAGTTAGCACATTATTAAATTATTACTATAGACCTCTTATATCGTTCGGTGCAACGTCACTTGTACAATACATATCTACAGTAGACTTTCAAAATGAACCCAAATCCATAGAGAACAAACTCGCAAAAAACTGAAAAAAATGTTTCCGTAAAATATTTTATAATACGTGTATAATTTTCTTAAATCTGCTCCTCTATTAATTTATAATAACTATATAAAACATTGAAATTTGTCTTCGTTGAGTAAAAATGTTCCCATTAATGATCTAAGAAATAAGTTAATTTGGTTACGAATAAAGCGGGAGTCGAAACGTAGATTAAAAAACCGTTCGCTCATACATGGGTTCCTATAAGATCTTTTATAGCTGGCCCATTCCATTCTAGTGTAGGTAGTGTTATCCTGTATCTATTATAGCGCCGTACTTGAGGCGTACTATGTATTTGAAACTGGTCCCTAGCCTTAAACAATCACATTCTAAACATTAATCTTTATTCACTAACTGGCATTGGTACGTCAAGATACCTTTGGAAAAATAATGCCTTTAATTTTTGACAAGAAAGTTACGGCTAAAACTGTCACACTAGTGAATATAGTTCACAATTCCTCTACCAAGGTTTATAAGAAAGGAAGCGTGAAAACCCACTACTGAATAAAACATATATCCTCTGACTACCACTGGATAAAAACTCGAACTGACACGTGTGTTATTAGGATTTTGTTTTTGTGGTGAAGCTCCACGTAATGTTCTCATGAGTGACATTTTGCGCTTAATGCAAAGAATGTTGTTACGTAGACCTGACGTTACTACAAGTCCTTTTGCAATCATACATTTTACATAAAATAAGTATAAATATATATATATATATTAACAGTTCTTCAAATGCTTCCATTGTATCAAGGCCATGGTGACAGATCATTAATTGCACGTTGGATTTAAAATACCTCCAATTCCATGCTTACTGAACTTTTGACCCTTTCTAAACAAATCTGTGGACTCGTGGGCTAAGGCGTTAATCTCTTCTGATCTGCTTGTCTAGCAAAAGTTAAGTTGAAGTAGTCCCGAAAATAGTTTTCCAATTCCCTACTCCATTATTACTAACACGCCAACCATTTAGAAAATGAGATTACATTTCTTTTAAGGAATATCTTCCTCATAAATACATTGGTGGGCAAGTGTATTAAGGGTCAGGCTCATCAAATCTAATTGGCCATGATTGGTTAGCCTGGGCTTTGTGTTCCAACGTGGTTTACTAAGCTTTTTTTAAAAAATGGTTTCATCCCCACTTTCCAAGACAACAAGCGTGATTTTATTCGACACTAGTGGATCGTTACAGCGATGGCTGCAGATTATTGCATTAAAGTATTCGAAACATTTTATTTGGAAAAGATCTATTATTATAATAAGCCCTTACTTGAATTTCTAGTAAAAAGTTTAATCATCAAAGGTTATTGACTTTACATGGATATTTAGGTTTCGGTGACTAATTTGAATTAAAAAAATAGTTTCCTCTTTCACGCCAAGGGGAGAAATTTATAAACTACCCCTCTCCCAGATCTCTATCTATTTGTTGCACAAAACCACTAAAGTAAAAATTGAACTGCTATTATTTTTAACCAAATATAAATATTTTATTTACCGATATAAAACTATCCATAAATCATGGTTTCCATAGTGATGTCGACAAATAAAAATTGTACAGTTGAGTCACTATTCAGACAGAAGGAAAATATGGGAAACTCTCTATGAAAATTGGGTTTTAGTTTTAGGCCACTATTTTTACCGGCATCCTGGACCTACAAACTTTAAAATGAGTGTTTGTTGGTCAAAATCTGTTCAGCCATTTCCTCGTAAGTTTTATTACTGGAAACGGGCTAATAAATAATTATATTTAAGATATGATAGAGTGATAAAATGTGATAGTGAAAATGATAGTATAAGTGTTCGAGTGTGTGATTGTGTTACTATGTGAGTGAGTGTGAAAATGAAAGTATGAGTGTGAGTGGGAGAAAGTGAGTATGTGAGAGAAAAGTGTATGTGAGAGAGAGTAATAGTGTGTATGTGAAAGAGAAAGAAAATATGTGAGAGAGAATCCGTGATTAAATGTGTGAGTGTGTGTGTGTGTGTGTGTGTATGAGTAGGAGAGAGTGTAAAATTTGGGAGATATATTGTGTGAAAGAGAGAGAAAATGTGAAGGCATGTGAGAGAGAGTTTGAGAGAAAAAACTAGAGAGGGAAAGATTAGTTTATAAAGAGAAAATTAGAGTGAAAGAGAGTTTAAGAGAGAGTTAAAGAGATAAATTGAAGGAGTGAATTTGAGAGAGAGTATTTGAGATATAGTGAGTGAGAGTGAGATAGAAAGTGTGAGATTCACATAAAGTGAAAGTGATTTAAAGAGAGTTGAGAGAGAAAGATAGTTTGAGATAGAGGGAGTTTGAGAGAGAAAGAAAGAGCGTTCAAGAGATAAAAAGTTTGAGATAGCAATCGTTTGAAAGAGTGGGCGAGCTTTTGAGAGAGATAAAGAGAATTTGAGAGATAGAAAGCGTTTAAAAAGAGAAAGTCTTAGAGAGAGTATAATAAAGATAATGTGAGAGAAATTGTGTTATAGAGAGTGTATGTGAGGGTAGAGAGTGTGTGAGATAAAGAATGAGATAAGATTATATGAGAGAGTGTGTGTTGTAAAGTGTGTGTGAGGGGAGAGAGTGGGAGAGATAGTATCAGATAAAGAGAGAATGTGAAAATATATAATATGTGGTACACAAAACATTTCGGTGCTTTGAAATATAATTTCCTCAAAATTAAGTATCAACATGGAGACATAACTGAACTTATTGTATTTGTAAGAGAGTGAAAAGATAAATGGAGTACGTAAAATATTACTTTTAAAGACCATATCTTCAAATTTAAGTGGTAAAATGAAAACATAGCTTAACTTATATATTTGTATTATGTTACTATTTGCTAAAATGAACATCAAAACACATTATTTGAATAAAATAAACAACAAAACCCATTGTTCGAAAAAGATGAACACTAAGACTCATAATTAGACACCGTAGTTAAAATGGCTATTTTTAAACGCTATTCAAGATCATTTTATCGTTTTTGATCTTATTATAAATATACCAAAACATATTTAAACATCATTTTTTCATGTGCGAAAGAAAACGTAGACAATATTTTCACGAATTTAACTTAACCTTTTAATTTTCAAATGATGCTCAATATTATTGATTTAAATGCGAATTAACGATCGCAACATTGCAATTTAAAAATAAATGATTTCCCAGTTTATGAATCTCAGTTTAGATGTGTTATGACCGGCATCCAAAGAGAAATACTCATCCAAAGAGAAATACTCATCCAAAGAGAAATACTCATCCAAAGAGAAAATTGTGATGTGTTCGGACCAACAAATAAAGATTTTGTTATTATTTTTCATCCATAGAGATATATTTTATTTAGAGATTTACAGCCATACAACAAATAACGGTTTCCATGGTTACTAAACAAATAATGAAAAACTAAAAATTCTCTGTGAAAATAAGGTTTTCATGGAAAACTACTATTTTTCCCGACATCCTGGACTCCTAACCGTTAAAATGAGTGGTCGTTTGTCAAAATCTTTTCAGTCATTTCCTCATAATTTCTAATACTGGAAACGGGCTTATCAATTTATATATAAGATAATACTTTCGTTATTGCTTATTTTTGTGGAAGAAAACCCCAAATACAATCTTCATCGCTACTACATTAGTGTAAATATGAGTATAGCCTGGGCCGATACTTAGGAGGGGTGGATAAAAAACAAAAACCTTCCGTATTAATACTCTATTAGTATAAATATTCGTATAGCTCGTGTAGGTAATAAGGCACGGTGAAGTAAAAACCAAACTTTACTTATTATTACTCTACTAGTGTAAATATGGGTATATCTCAGGTATGTAGTATGCCGCGGTGTACTGACACTCTTAACAACCTTTCTGGAATACTAGATCCCCTGCCACTTCGTAAATAGTATCGGAACTATCTTGTGTGTTAGTGCTTTTCGAAACTGCCAAGGTTTACGTGAAAATAATTGAGTCCGTCCCTAGGGTTAAAACGGGATTCATATCACGTGATACAATCAACATTGGTAATTTATCTGTGTATCAGAATAGTAATAACATTTCCAAGTAGTTTCCATTGCAACACGGAGTGTTTCATATTTCATTCATGCGTCGTGCAGTGACTATTAAATCTATCAAAAGTTATTATGTCCAAAACTTATATTTACTGTCAATATTTGACATGTTTGTAGGCCTATTCGTTATTTTTGTATCGTAATTAGGCAAAATAAATGAATAATTGAAATATTTATAAAACAAGATTTTCATCACGTATTACTACCCATTCAGAGCACCCACATGTAATTAATGGGAAGCTTATAGTCTAAACGGGCTGTAAAACGTAGTACTAAAACAGATTAAATGGGGTAGGGATGGTAAGATATAAAATTTGAGTAAATGTAGTTTCGAGTAGATGTGCCTTCATCTGCGTTAAGGGGTAGATAAAACCAATTTAGTGAAAAGGTTTGTGAGGATAGATTAAAACGGAGTTTTTTAATCTATTTGCACAGTTTCTAACCTATCCCGTAAGGGAACGGCGTGATCAAGTATGTATGTGTGTATGAATTGTTCTTATTTTAGATAGTCATATGGAATTAGTTTTACCAAAATTTTTCCAGAAATATGTATGGATACCATCCTCGCAAATTGACAGTTTACGAAAATACATGAAAATAACTAATTAAAATATACAAAAGCATATTTGCAATGTTGCACTGACAGTTTGGGGTCTTTTAAAACTAGTAACATGCTTTTTGTTTAACTTTTATAGTTATTATTATTATTATTATTATTATTATTATTATTATTATTATTACCGCGTCTTACTACCCGTTCGGGTTATACGCACTTACGCTAATGTGTAATGGTAGGGTGATTGTGAGATGAAATGGAGGACCTACAGTTTAACGTGGGATCCGAACCACGGTGGAGGACTGGCATTCCTCACATTCACAAGTTGTGATTAATGCACGTCTTGTCAGAGGTGAAGGAAGGGTTTGGCAATCAGATAAATCTGTGCCGGAACCGAGGATTGAACCCCGGACCCTCATCACAGAAGTCTGACACCTTTACCCTTAGACCCCCAGGTCACCAACTTTTATAGTTGAAATGACCTCTGAATATATTCTTAATACATAAACGGGAAACATAATAGTGTCTTAACTAAAAAAACTCACGAAACCGCACCGGTGGGCATCGATCTCGTACTATTAGATTTACCATTGAAGGAAAGTTGAAGTTCGATTGCTCACTCAAGTAGTTTTACCTAAATATCTTTACACTCTACTTTCACAAAAAAAATAGGACACAGTTTATCTAAATTCTACTTTCCTCAATAATTATTCGTTAGATAAAATTATTGGATACTCCGGACGAGTGGTAAGACATATTATTATTATTATTATTATGTATTCTTTCTTTCGACAGGTTCATTCCAACTGTGAGTGATCATAGACCACCAATGCACCCTGTCCTCTTCCTCATCCTTCAGCTCAGAAAATTTTCTTCTTACCTTCAAGTCATCCAATATTTGAATCCTTTCTTCCAAAGCTCATTTTACCACTGAAAAATAAACTTCATGGTGGCCGAGATTCTCTCATGAATAATTTTCGCTAGCTTGTTTCATCTGAATATTTTCCCGGTCATCTTAAATGGTTAATCAGTAAAATATATATTCAATTAAAGTATAAAGATTTTTTTAATGGAAAGAAGCTTAAATAACGAGCTCTACTGATTCTTGTAAATTAAAATTTAAGACTTAGACATATTTCACAAATATATATAAAAATAATTGATTGATAAATTTGTTAAGTTAATTGATGTAATAAATTGAAATTGTAGATCAAAATGTATAATTAGGTTAGCTTATGATAATAACATATGCCAAATTAAGAACATTACACATATAATAAATTAATTCATGATTAATTTAGCAATTTATATGGTGATGATGTCTAAAATACACGAAACACGTTAAAAAATTGTTGTAAGACTTACAGATAACAAAATAGTTTTAAGACAATGTTTAGGTTCAAGTAGCTACGAGTTGAAATTATAAAGTATGGGCTACAAGGTTAACATCTACAAATATGTTGAAATTTAATTATTGAGTATTGATATACAACGACTTTAAAATATGTAATATTGAATGAAACAATGTTTAAAGTTTAAATAAGTATTAAAGTTGACAAGTATAAAATTTAATTTGAAGGTTGACAAACTTGAGATGGATTTAAATGAAGTAGAGATTTTTATAATATTCTAAGTCTTATCTGTTTTTTCTTGTTCCATTACTCCTTAGGCCAATGTATTTCCAGCATTGAAATGATGCTGGAATACTCAATCCGACATGTTTCGACACATATGTGCCATAATCATGAAAACTGTAAAATGAAATTAATGAATAATAAAGAAAAATTATATTAAAGAATTAAAAGTTAATGAGAATTTTTTTATCCCAAAAATGAATTCATGAAAAGAATAAAGATTACTAAACAAACAAACTTACAAAAGTCGTTGTGTTGATAAGACAGCGAGATGTTAACTGATTTAGGTGTGGTACAAAAAATAAATGTGTGTAAAAACAAAAAACTAATGATAAGTGAGCTATACAAGGTAAAGTTTGCCTTTAAACTTTAAACTAATGATAAATGAGCTATAGAAGGTAAAGTTTTCCTTTAAATCTTGTAAAACTCTCAAAATTTGTAAATAGGGCTTTGTGTCTTATTTTGTATTTTTAAGGTATGAACAATCTTCTACTTTCTTACAAAATAAGTTTTCAATGTAAGTCGTCTTAATTTCCAATAAATATATATTCATTTAAATATGCTAATGGCTTAGGATTATTAAGATGTAATTTAAAGAAAATATTCCCGTATTTGCGTAGGGAAAAAGTAGAGAATCCCTTAAGAAAAATAGGCCTTAAGACACTCGGCTTTCCTGCCACAAGAGAGCCAGCCTGGATTAACTTAAAATTTTAGTGTTATCTTCTGATACATTCTTATTTAAATATTTGAATTATATTCTTTGTAAGATCAAACACACTCTACTGCTTTACCTCCACGATTACTTTCTGAAGTGATATATCAATTGTATCGATATATAAAGTTACAAGTGATGTTGATATTCTCTCGCCCACACTGAGCGCAATCGGAAACTAGTCCATGCACCCTCAAAATTGTGGGAGACCACGGCTCCACCCCTCAAACCCTACTCAACAGTATTGACGTAGAGGACTAACAGTTAATTAGTATCTGTAATTAACTAGTTGTTGAGGGGTTGGTTGTTTGGGCTGTGGTTAAAGGTTGGGGGTAGTTAATGGATCAGTGGTTCGTACTGTCCGTCTATTTGGCGTCCTGGATGATTATTTTACCGTCAAATTGTCCTTCAGGCCATTTATAATCCTACATTTTAGTCCGACAATACTAAGAGTTGAATTTGAGAGCTTTAAGTACGATATATATATGTAATATATATGTATGTTACGGGTAAAGTCCGAACTCGGATAAAGTCAATATTATCTAGATAATATTGACGTTATCCAAAATACATAGATAATGTTGAGTGAGAGGTGATTGAATGTTTTTCAAATTTTATCGTGATGATATTGAAATTATCCACCCGCACTTGGATAGTGACAGTTTCTATGGTTGAGGCTAGGTTATTTAGGTTAGTTAGGTTAGGCTAGATTAACTTATATTAGGTTAGGTGAGTTAAGGCTGTGTTGGATTAGTTTAAGCTAGGCTAGGTTAAGCTAGGTTAGGTTAGGTTTGTGGAAGATAAAGCATAAAATGAGGCATTTCGAATGTTAGTGCACTGCTACGATCCAATGTATTGTCCAATCTCGAGATATTGTTTCAAAATAAAATCCATATTGAAACTTTCTTAGTTTTACAAATATTATTCCACGTTATTCAAGTCTTGCTGGCTAGTGTCGATATCATTCGGATGATGTCGTAAATGAGCTAAACTACGTTCTATTTTTGACTTTATCCACTGAACCTGGCTAGTGCTGACATCTCACGGCTAATCTCGACACTATCCAGATCTTGCACTCTACCCTTAAAATATACACCGCCTCTAAATCCATATTATACTTATATTTATTACCTCCTGTAGTTATTCGTTCTGGATGTACTGTACAGATATGTAATAGCTACACTAATGTATTAGGGATGAGGAAGTTTATATTTAGAGGAAGTGTTTCCACATTGGCGTGGGGGGACCGTGGAAAATCATGTTGGTAAAACCATTCTCAGTAAACCCAACTGAGATTCGATCCCTTATCCTCCAACATCGGCAGTCCTGTCTATTGTAAGAGTGACACCTTACGTCTCAGACCATTAGATCACCAAAGTGGGTCTCAGATTTAGTTAATGAATAATAACTTAATTTCAAAAAAGAAATCAGGATATTAGTCTTGTTATCTTGGCATTGTAAGAAGGATCAATTGTCATGGACAACCAAGTTATGAAGAGCGGTAGCTGCTCGCACTGCTGGTCACATTGTATCAAGACGTCAACCTGTCAATAAAAATGTTGACCAGGGACGAAGAGTGTTCGAAGTTTGAATCTTGGTTGATATATCACTATAGTATTCCCGTCACTGCTACACATGAATGTTTGTGCATTTACTCTAAATTACTTCTCCATTTTATACCCAGTAGATTAATTCATAAATTGTCCCAAGGCTTAACATAGCGATACAATATAAATGAAAAAATGTCTATATTTAGTTTCGGGTGACCAAATGAACAAACACAGAATTATTACTTACTTCGTGCCCCACATGGAATCAAACCAAAAACTGAAGATTAAACCAAGAAATATTATCTTAGAAATAGGCCTATTCAAGCTCTAAAAATTATTTGTAATCTTGAGCAAATACTTTTTTAAAGTAACAACTTATAAAAATAATTCCTTTTCAAATTTTAAGTGAAGCGTGAAATTTATTTAAACTGAACTTCCATTTAAATTTCAGTTTCACCAATAAGTTAATATGATTCCGAATCAAGTCAGGTCTTTGCTCAGAAAAGTTTTTTTTGCATTCACCATCCATTTGTACATTATTTCATCTCTTTAAAATCTACCCTCCTTAGCCTGATACATCAGATTAAACATACAGCACGTAAGAACAATATAAACAAACGTCCGTTTTCGTGTGATCACATGTATGTACTTGGTAGAATGATTAATGTACGTATGTCAATTATTTTAATATAGACTTGTAGGTGACCTGGTGGTCTAGGGGTAAGGTGTTGGACTTCTGTGCTGGGGGTCCGGGACTCAATCCTCGGTCCAAGCACGGATTTATATGATTGCAAAATCCTTCCTTCATCTCTGACAAGACGTGTATTAATCACAACTTGTGAATCTGTGGAATGCCAGGCCTCCACCGTGGTTCGGATCCCACGTTAAACTGTAGGTCCTCCATTTCATCTCACAATCACCCTACCATCACACATTAGCGTAAGTGCGTATAACCCAAATGGGTAGTAAGACACGATGCCAACAATAATAATAGTATAGACTAGCTATTTGACTGTTTTTCATTCCTTAATAAATTTGTCAGCTTGTTTTTGTGACGTAACCATGAAGAAAATACTCGTGGGTCATGATGATGTATAATACCCCATCAACTGACCGAATATACGGCTTTATGTATCTGTAGATTTCATAATCAGACCTAAATGTTTCACGTCAGGACTATAACAACATTTGTGAAATGTAAGCAGTAAAAGCTAATAAATAATTTTTTTAAAGTAGAGCAGCTTTCTAAAAAAAACGCATTTGTTTCAAAGGTAAAAAAGCAGATAATATAATTAGAATACTCTTGAGATTATGTAACACAGTTTTAACGACTTCATTTCTTACAGGTCGTTTTTGAAAGAACTATGGATAATCTCATTAATTTTGATTTAACAAGGTGTATTTTATGTAATAAATATGACTGACCTTGTATAACCCAAAATTTAATTATTTATTGAACAATAGAAGACATATTCATTTCATTTTTAAAATTTAAACTCTAGACTCTTGAAATAGAAGGTAAGGACGATCATTCGAATGCTATTGGCAATACTTGAAATTCATCATTTAAATAAACAAAGCATGGTGTTTATTTTTTAAAAAAAACTAAATATATCGCTTAATACATTTAGGATTTTCTACTTTGACTAACGGATTAATAGTTTAGGTATTAAAAATATCAAATACCTTAAGAAAACCAAAGTATTTGAAATATAATTAGCTTTACCAAATAAACCTATATAAATCGTACGGCATAATACTATATTTTATCTTATTTTTTACTAGGGCTTACTTAAAATAAAATATGTCTTTTGAGGGGGGAATAGTAATTTCTCTTTTGAAGGTAATATAATCATATGGTTTTCACTACGATGTAAATTGAACCAGATAAATCATTATAGTAAAAAAAAAAACTGAAACAAGAACAGTTCGGTATCAGGTCATATATGGTGTGTCTGTAGATCTGTGCGCGAGTGACTATGGGAACGTGAGTGTGTTTTAAGCAGTCAAACACCCGCCTCGGTGGCGTAGTTAGCTAACGCGCTAGTCATGTTGAGCTTGACTGCTGAGGACGGGGAGATAGAGGTTCGACTCTCGGTCGGGTGAACTGGACGGTGGTTTTTCCTAAATGGTTGTCCACTCTCCCTCCATGCTAATGCGGGTTCACTTCCTCTAAATTCAACCTTCCCAATTCCTAATCCATTAGCGTAATTAGTACTTAAGCGTATAACCCTAACGGGATAGTAAGACGCGGTGCTAAATAATAAAAATAATAAAAAGCCGTGAAACAGTAAGAAGAATAAAACAATGTACAAGACTCGAATAAGGAAAGGAGACTAAGCTAGTCCAGACAGCCTACCTTGATTACAGATCAGTTCTACACATCTATCTCTCCTTTATATAAACGTATTCAACAATTATAGTGTAAAATAACTTTCCTTCCATCCACCTTTCCCAGATTCTCCCGAAAGCAAACCATCACTGACTATTAAACCACTACAGTAACTAACTCTAGGAATGTAAACCTCACATAAAATATAAGTCCTATAGCTCGTGGAACAAGTTTCCGTAATCGCTACACAAGTCCTCTGGTCAAAGGTAACGAGGGGTGATGAAGTTAATATTTGCTAACACCCCAATCCTCACTTAGCCTACGTACTTCAAGGAACGCCATGCCAAATGGAGGAAAACAAACTTTCCAGAGAGTCCGGGGCGCGGAAGGCTGAATCAGATACAAATCTGATGATTAGCTTACAAGTGCATCGACAATAAAAAGATTAATTAAATGTGATATTTCCTAACCACATCATCCTTAGATAGTGTAATAGTTTAAACTAGGTGTGTATTGATGCGGATATCGATTAGTGAATCGGAAATCAATCGTAATCGGCAATTACTAAGCAGATTTCCAAAAGTAAAATTTAAAGCAAGACTTCTAGGTAGGAATTTAGTGATAATTTTTTTACACAATGCATCTGTCCTAAAGGCTATGCAAAGATTACAGAAATTGATAAAGAAATAAACGTTGATACCGTTGATAAAACTAACAATTTAGTTCAAACTTTCACCGGTTATGTAAAGAAGAAAAGATTCCTTCACCTGAAGGAACTAGTTAAACTGTTTCTGAATGTGTTTGGTGGATCAATGGACACAAAAAGACTGTTTTCCTCTGCTAGACTTGTTTGCACAAAGAAGAGGTCAAATTTTAAACCCCATAAAATAAATCAACTAGCTTTCCTTGACAAAAACTTGTCTACTGTCACTTATAATTATTAAACAAAAATTAGGATGATCAAAATTTTAACAGTTGATTTTAAATAAAATCTTTTTTTTATTAACTACATTAACTGTTATCATTTTCTTAAGCATATTTCCCAAAAGTTATTCATAAAATAGAATCGATAATCGGGACTAATCGGTGTAAATAATCGTAGTATGAACAATTATTTTAAACAATGAATATTGACAATAGGTTTTACTGAATCGGTACTACTCTAGTTTACACATTAATTTTTATTAAATTCAGGGTTTTATAATAATGTACCATATAAAAATGGAAAGCTTCAAGTGGTCTACGATGCAGCTGTAAAAAGTTACAGTCGTATTGCAAGACTCTTTGAAGTATACATTTATTAAAGTAGATCTAATAGATTTTATAACTGTCAAAATAGAGTCAATGGATCATGTCATCCATGTATTAAGAATAAGTATATATATATATATATATATATATTGCTTTCATAAAACATACCTTGAAATTTAAATACATAAAACTATTTTAACAATGGTAAAACTTGATACAATCATCTAATTGGTGAACAGTTATATTCCCATATTTACAAATACAAGATACGTGTAAAATAGTACGTAATGCTCCTATCCTGGGCAACCCTAAAGTAGAAGTAATTCATTTAAACAACACAAAAATTTAAACAAACCAAACAAAAGACAAGATATTTTGTTAGAAAAAGATGTTCATAATGGTACCCTGCTTCGATTCATCTTCTTAGTCTGCTTTCCATGAGTGGTCGTACTCTTTTGAGTACAGCTGAGCTGTAAAGTATTTTCTCACATCAATTAACAATATTATCACTTAAAAACCCAACATCAGGCACAGAAGTTGCGTAAACAATGTAATTTAAATACCCCTAGATATAAAAATCAATACAGATCAAATCTGGTGACTAAACAGGTCATTCAAAGGATCCCCCGTGACCAATCCATCCTGGAGGAAAACATTTAGTAACTCTAAAAATAAGCGTTTCTATACCTATGTTTATATAAATATTTCTTAGTGTTTAGTAGATGGGAATATTTCCCTAGAATATTTGTCACCAAATATTATACATCCTGTATGTATCAAACCATTTACTTTTATCTCAGAACTGTAACATTTTTCGTGAATTTTGATGAAAATTAGTTATTTTTACCTTTTTATAAACTTGTTCATAAATAAATAACATAAAATGTAAGTTTTGCAATCCTATGGAAACATGTTGATACCTTTCACGTTCATTTTAATCCAAACCATGTTTTAAAATAACGAACTATCTCTAGAATTATGTGCGATTTCTAGTTATCTCAGCAATCCCAACCTCCAATTAAGAGACTTTGTCGAGTTATTGGCCATGTGGGGTCAAAGTTTCTTAGTCCTCACACGGTGCGAAAGAAGATGAAGTAGAAATATGTCAAAGCTTGTTTATTATAAGTATGTTTTCAGGCAGAATCCATCCTTACCTTGTGTTAGGAGTCTGAGCAAAAACAAAATAAGCTAAAAACAGAAACTTTCTGGGTAGTGGTATGAGTGTGAATAAAATGGTGCGAAGGTGATAATTCTCCCTTGTCCCAAGTGAGAGTATGTGCGCTATAATTGATGGCTACTCACATATCACGTGATGAGAGACTGAGGGGTGGGGGAGAGTCACTCGGTAGCGTTGGTTGGTGAAAAAGGGGGAGAGGGGCTGTTTTTGATTGATGACATGATATTGGGGAGCCGTGACCCGCATTAAATGTATTCGTGTTTGGTGCAACAGGACAGTGATATTTTTGATGTATTTTTTGACAATCATTTTGGATAAACACTTGATCACAATATGTGTTTACTTGATTTAAACTAATAATTGATATTAAGCCTACTGTTTGCGTACAAGTGTTGGCTTATTTACTCTAGGGCATTAGGAACTGGAAAGTTCATTGTCGCACTTTCAAAAGATAGCCACCTATCCCTATCTTTAGCTAGTTCTATCCAGTCCACCTCACTACAATCTATCCCTATCTTGAGCTAGTTCTATCCAGTCCACCTCATTACAATCTATCCCTACCTTGAGCTAGTTCTATCCAGTCCACCTCATTACAATCTATCCCTATCTTGAGCTAGTTCTATCCAGTCCACCTCATTAAACGCTATCTCTATCTTGAGCTAGCTCTATTCAGTTGACCTCACTACACCCTATAGTAGCCTAATTTATATGTGGGGATTGTAGAAAATCATTTAGGAAAACCACCCGATCAGGATTCAAACCCAGATCTCCCGTCATCGGAAGTCGAAGTTATTGCTAGAGAGAGTGACGCGTTATATACTCTTCGACCTCCAAGCTTATTTTTATGTAGCTCACATTATAATATTGATACCTGGTCAATGAATGTTCTTCTGGGTGATGATAATATTTACATTTATATTCAACTAACACTGCCTTGCCTGGCAACACTTGACATCACGCCACTGCAAACCAAATAACACGAGACTATTATCCATGTGCTTGCTTCTGCAGATAGATATTTTTATATGCTATCTCAATGTCCCACTTTTAAACTTTCTTTTTTACTTTCTCGTCTAAATTGACAGTAATGCAATCCTTAAAATGTTTGACCTCGAAATTACGATAGATCTTAACGTTTTATGTGATTCCAAACTCAAAATCGAGTAGTTTACCATTATTTTTGTCTGTCTGTCTTGGCTGTAAATCTGAAACGGTTTGGTGGTTTTTGTTCAACTTTGATGTTTAGATTTTATTAAAATCTCTGGAGGCTTTTTTGATTTCTACACTAGCTTTTGAAATTATTAATGGTTGTTTATTCAGGAGTGATTTTTTTAATTCCAAATTTTTCAAAACGAGTCTAATTATTTTGTTTAAAATTAATATCTAGGCAGCGTTTTACCTCCAAAATAACACTGTATACATAGGTTTTGGATAAAAATTAGTTTAATATAAGTTTACTAAAGACTTTTTTCATTTGAAATAATAAAAATGGTGTTAACAGTTGGGTTTAAAATGTATACCTGTTTTTTTGTTTTTTTTACAATTGACATAATATTTATATTAGATTTTTTGTAAAAAATCATTTCTTACTTTTTATTGATAAATGATTCTTGAAAAACTGGAAATATTTAAATAGTCTTAACAATTTTGCTCTAAGCTGGTATTTGTTGTTTATCTTACGTGATTAATAATAAGGTAGGCTACATAATATATTTATATTTCAAAAATAAATTATTTTAAGAGCAGCTTATTTTGGAAATTTAAAAAAATTTTAGATTAAAAAAAAATGACTTTGAAGATTTATTAAAAATTGATAGCTAGGAGTTTTTTTCATAATAAATAATAATATGATAAAAATTAAAAATGATTTGAGTGTAATTAAAAAGTAATATATGTTTGAAAATTTACATATGAAGAGAGTATATGGTGACTAATAAAATGATGTGTTGGTTTATCTGAAGAAAATTTACTTAAAGTTGGTTTCTGAAATCATATTTTTAAAATTTTTGTTCCAATCCAAGCTATAAAACACTATAATAGAAAGTTTGTCCAATTGTTTTGTATTATTTATTTCACTATGCCCTGCCCCCCCTCCCCATCAATCTTTGAATTCCTCTTCCAAGTATTAAAATGGAAAACACTAAATACCAAAAGAAACAACCAATGGAACAGTAAAAATAATATACCCTTTTTTATTTTTTTATGTTATGTTGGGTTTAGAGCCCTACCCCTCACACCCTATTTCAACCTTCAAGGGAGTAACGCTATCATTTTCTCCTCAAAAAACGTGTTAAAACATACTGAAATAAGCTCACGTTAGTACAGATAATAGAAGAACCGCACGCGATAGAGGAGTTAAGCATCATTACAACAGCTTCTAATTGGCGGACTCCCAGGAAAAACCAGACACGTGGCAAATAGGAACAGTAGAGTAGCTAAGACTTTCAGAAGAGGCCCCTTTTATACCAATATTAATCTAAGTTCCCTCCTAGCCAAAAATAAGGGTCAGATTAAGTTTAGATATAAAATAAAAATACTATAAAGCTTGTGGTACTAAAAAAAGGCAATCAATTGCTTTGGTTTTATAGAAATGCAGGCGCTTTTATCAACAATAAGATTGTTAGATATTTAATCGTGCTCTCATCAAATTGATAGCCTTGAACAACAATTATATATGCTTTCTAGAAGTATATTACCAATATTGAAGAATATAAAATAAATGTTATGTAAAATACTGAAATGAGTACAATTTATAGGCTGTCCCATTACTCTAATATAATATGTACTTGTGATACATATCTTAATAGTTTATGATGGGAAGGGGAGTTATGAAGCTAAAACACTCCTCAAACTAAACAATCTTAAAGTATCTGAATATTTTCTGATGTGACACCGTTAAAAAATTATATTTATTTGCTTATAAACATTTACTTTGATCTCAGAACTGAAAAATTTCTAATTAAGCGTCAATAAAAAAATTCTAATGTTACATATTTTTTTATTTTTTAATTAGAAAACTTTAGATTGAAGGTTTTCAAATTCTATTGAAATATGAAGATACAATTATTCTCCTTCATTATAACATGACCGATATTTTGAAAAAATCTATTTCTTAGATGATGCATGATTACTTTACATCTGCAAACACTTACGGTTAACTAGGTTAATTTATTGAAAGGCCCCATCAAAGATCTTATTCCAGTGACGCTAATTCTAAGGATATCCTCTGCCTTGGCCAAGAGCGTGGAGATGGTAAATAGTGTGAAAATGAAATCATTGTGGAACTTTTGGAATAGATTGTGTAGATATTGAACCTTGTCAAGTATTACCCTAATCAAACCCAAATAATATTTTAATTAATATAGAATAATATTTAAACAATAAAAATACCATACGCACTTATGTATTTATGTATTAAACGTGAACCGACTGATTATATCACCACACGGCTTTCAAATTAACTTAAATCTAAAACAAACAAAACATTTAGCCCCTGGTGGTTTATTCATCACTAACTATACATTTTATGACATGACAGGTATCATACCGAAGACCATTAGTTTATTTGGCTGACACGTTAATGACTGTTCCAAGGTTCCGGACAGAAATATTATAAACATAACTACTATTTTAATGCGATTAGCATCTGATGATTCAATTAATTAACAGGATAAACGAATGTTTTTAGAATATAATCATGCGCTGATGGATTAAAAATATTTTTTCCTCTTAACTACAATGTTGATATTATATAAAAGATATAATTCTAGAGTTCAATGGATTGTAATTATAAAAACTCTATTCTAGGATTTTTTATTGTAAAATAGACTTGATTAGTTTAACACAAAATTTTCGTTGACGTGTTTAAAGCAAGGTTAAATAATTCTGGGAAATGATTTAATAACATTAAAATGTATATGCAGACATGTGCATGTATTTGTTATTCTTTTTGTTAAGTTTGTTTTTCTTGCGGATGCACGTTAACACGACAATCTAAAGGCAATATCTAGGATAGTTTACCTTGTCAATTTGACTATGAAACCTTTGAACGCTTAGATTAACGTTAATATATTTAATATCGTCTAGGTATTTAAACTTAGGCAATTACTAAACAGTAAAATACAGCTAGTGAGGAAGGTGTTGCAAGAAATGCATAAATAATATTAGAGGGTAGTAAGTAAATAGGTCTATAACTGAACGCTAAAGGTCTTCTTTCAAGGAATGTAAAACGCAGAATACACTAGAAAATAGTTTTCCCGGTTGTTCTCTATGGGTGAGAAACTTGGTACCTTACGTTACATGATGAAAACAAATTCAGGGTTTTCGAAAACAAGGGGCCAGTTTCATAGTCAGATTTAATACGCCTCAAGTGCGGCGCTATACTAAATACAAGACGTCACCTGCCTAGACCAGAATGGAATGGGCCAGTTTCAAAGTCAGATTTAGTACGCCTCAAGTGCGGCACTATACTAAATACAAGACGTCACCTGCCTAGACCAGAATGGAATGGGCCAGTTTCATAGTCAGATTTAGTACGCCTCAAGTGCGGCACTATACTAAATACAAGACGTCACCTGCTTAGACCAGAATGGAATGGGCCAGTTTTATAGTCAGATTTAGTACGCCTCAAGTGCGGCGCTATACTAAATACAAGACGTCACCTGCCTAGACCAGAATGGAATGGGTAAGTTTCATAGTCAGATTTAGTATGCCTCAAGTGCGGCGCTATACTAAATATAAGACGTCACCTACCTTAAATTGAATGGAATGGGCCAGTTTCATAGTCAGATTTAGTACGCCTCAAGTGCGGCGCTATACTAAATACAAGACGTCACCTACCTTAAATTTAATGGAATGGACCAGTTTCATAGTCAGATTTAGTACGCCTCAAGTGTGGCGCTATACTAAATACAAGACGTCACCTACCTGAAAAGAATGGAATGGGCCAGTTTCATATGCGAAACTGGCCCATTCCAATTTGCTCTAGGTAGGTGTCGTCCTGTATTTAGTATCGACTCGCACTTTAGGCGTACTAAATCTGACTATGAAACTGGCCCAAGGTGTTTAGGAAGATATTTGGTCAAAAAAAGGCATATAGATGCTAACTAGTGGAGAAGGCTACATAATTATGAGTTAAATATCTTATTCTTATCACAAGACTTTGTTAGGATGGTCGCATCTTGTAGATTACGTTGGGCAGGAAATGCAGAGCGAATGGAAAGTTATAAAAACATGTTCAGTGTTGACCCAATGGGAAGATACAGTTGGGAAGACCTAGATGCAGATGGGAGAGTAACATTAGAATTGACCTGAAAGAGATAGTGTGTATTGAGGTTGACTGGATAGAACTAGCTCAATATAAGTATAGGTTGTAATGAGATATATTGGATATAATTAGTTCAAGATAGGGATAGGTGGCCTATTTTTGTAAGTGTGGCAATGAACTTACGAGGTCCTAATGCCATAGAGTAGGTAATTATTGTGAAGCTGTTCAACACTGATGCACAGTGTAGGCAAAATAAAGCAAAATCAAATGTTTTGCTATGTTTGAAATTAATCAAACTTTTCTAATTTTAAAGATATTTATATTAAAATATCTTATACTAATGCAACGTAACTCTAAACACGTAAAAATTATGCTATACATATCAAGGTATAAAATAAAATTTTGTTCCTTAGCTTTAAAATTAGGTCTTCGGGCGTAGCTTAAATCTCTAGGACAATTTTAATTTCAGATCAAATCGTTATGTAGGCATTACTTAGATTAATAGACGAAATTTTACTTAAAATATTTATTTATTTAGCACCGCGTCCTACTACCCGTTCGGTTTATACGCTTACTTAAAATAATTTAGTTATTTAAGCGTAACTTGAATTTCTAGAAATATTTTACCTTAATAATAATTAATCCCTTAGGAATAACATAAATTTATTGTAATATTCTATCTTTATCTTTATAAAAATATGTGATTTTGGCATATTTTCAATATATTGCACTTTATACCTGAATATCAATTAGTTATTAAAGCGTCACCTCAATTTATGACCTGGCATTGGTTTTACTGTATTAAGTAGAGGGTTTAGGATTATCGTTAATACCGTATTTTATCTTCCAAGTTCCCCCAAATTCAAACTCTGCCACCTCACAGATATTCGTTACAAAATTGCTTGGACCTAAGCCATGTGTCTGGATCATTTTATAGCCAAAAACCAATTCTATAAGAACCTGTCTGTTGGAATATATTTAGATTACCGTAACTGCAGTTCTCCTGCGCCCCTTTTTTATTAAAAAATCATGTCAGCGGGCACATGGACAAAGTCATTAGACTTGTCTGATCTGTTTTTAGCCTTTTATAAGAAGGTTGGGGTCAAATTAAAGCCAGATGTGGGTCATCTTTCAATAAAGTGTTGAGAAGTCCCCCTTAATGTGTGTCCGGGTGAATTTAATTTAAGTTAATAATCACATTCCCTCATGATAATCAGTAAATAAGTGAACGCACTAATGAAATATCGGAATACTCGGATAATGAGACTGTACACTCTGTTTATTCGTTCACCTTACCTGACTGTACTGTGGACCTAGTTCGTAAGATAAATTTAGTGGATCCAATCAAGGTAACATTATTTTGATAAGGAATTAAATTTTATTTAATCTATTGTTTATATAGCAATGTAAATATATATTTTTTAGTAAATTTAAATAACTATGAATAACTAAGTTTGACAAAATTATTATTTACTATTCATAATTATATAATAGAATTATAGTTGTCTTAACATTGGTTTATTTGAATAAATTGAATAATTCGAACCCACCAGGTTTACCCATGAAATTACTTTTTAAGCCAGGGGTCTCCAAACTTTTTGCTATGTGGGCCACCTGATATATTTTACACCTATTTTCGGGCCAAAGTAACGCTCACCTGTTCTTCAAGTAGCATTATTTTTGCCCTGAATGCCTTGACATGCGCAAATAGATAATAAATCAAATTTGTTTCAACATACAAATTTAGATTCAAGTCATATGGCCAGTCATTGCTTGATAAAAGCGATTGAAGTAGATTCTTCTCTGTGAGAAATGAATAAATTTTTATTTAATAAATTAAATTTATAATAATTAGTCAATATAATTACTTGTTTTTAAATTATATAACATCTTTAGGAACTTTTGTTTGATAACCCTCTGCCGGGAGACTTGGAACTACCTAAAAATCGTCACAGTCAAGCCGTTCTGTTGTCGGTATAAGGAATGGCGCCTGCAACTGAAAATTAGGGTTTACAATTCCGACAGCACTCTGGCTTGGTGTCATGGGGGAAGCACTCTGGCTTGGTGTCATGGGGGGAAGCACTATGGCTTGGTGTCATGGGGGAAGCACGCGTGTGAACAGAAATTGGACATGTCAAATAAACTGTGTGCTTAAAAATAACGAAGAGAAACAATTAATTTGTTTTTTGATAAAATCTTGTAGTGGGCTGGATGTGGCCCGTGGACCGTAGTTTGGAGACCCCTGATTTAAACCCATGGTAAAAAATAATATTTGTATTATTTGAAGCCAACTGTGAATTTCGAGTCTGTGCTCATTTTGAGCCAGACCTAACATAAGGCTCCTCATTAAACCACCCAAAATGCCAGAAGTGTCGAGTAACGCTAGAGTTATTGACGCAAAGTAAAAGAGAAGATTCACTCAATCCAAACCAAATGTAAAATGCAACATTTTTAAAGCAATAAGTGAACTAGAAGAGTTTGTCTATTGCGTCAAGATAAGCAAACTACAACAAATCAACTTTTTTCAACGTAATATCGTTTAAGTGCAAACACTTATTTAAGTTTGCAATTTTCATACGATAATTTTTCCTAGTTTTTGTAATTTTTATTTAAATTATTCTTGTTTTTTCGTTTGGACCTATGTATGTGTATGTGTGTTTTATATGTAATATATAAAAAGTATGTTTTAAAATTAATGTAGCATTTTTGGAAATGATTGATTCATTTTGTACCAGCTGCCTTGAAGTTTAACTCAAACTTTGGATTCTTCAAATGTTTTTAGATATCCCCTAGACTTCAAATTAAAAAGGTTATACTGTATAAAGGTATCTTGCGTCCACCCCGAAAGGTAACAAGCTTACCTTGCTAAGTTTCATTATGGCTTAGCTTGTAAGATAGGTCCATAGTGCAATCCGTCAAGGAAACACACTATTTTCAAGATATAGGGCATATAGGGAATGTACTATAAATGTTTTATTATTATTATTATTATTATTATTATTATTTGAGATATTTAAAAGATTAAATCTGCACATGACTTATAAACTAACTTAAATCTAAAACAGACACAGCATCCAGCCCCCAGCCGTTAATTCACTGTGAATTGTGAAATCCACATAAAAAAATTGATGTTTTTGAAAATTGTATCTGGTGGTCTATAATTAGCTCTATAGTAAAAATATATCTAATTTAAGTGTAATATCATTTCTTATCAAAATAATGTTAAATATTTTCCTTGCCAAATATAACATATGTTTCTATAATAAACGTAAGCTATATTTTAGAATAAGCAAAGTATACGTGTGTCCAAAAATATATATAATTTCTGAATGCACCTTCATTGAATAATAATGATTCTTGCTTGGGAGCATCCACTGATTATTATTTAATTGATATCAAAGTAGCTTCCTATCAAACAACTTTGATCGTGTACTAGGGGCATCAATATTGTCAGTTTAGGACTTCAATAGCTTATAAAGGAAACAGATTTCATTTCTGAGGACACCATTAGATCATTTTATCCCTAATAGCCAACACCCTTATAACTCCCCCAAACCCCAGAATCTAAAACGTTTACAGGCCATTGCCCATTCTCTTTATGCAGGCCTAACGCACTTTTTCTTTGTTCTGCAATGTCAAGTGCAGACTAATCTTCGTACTGATGTACAGTATGGGAGGCTCATGTCTCGATGCTCGTTTCAAACAACATGGCGTCAAGCACAATCGGCAAGAGCAAAAACTGTAGAACATCAAATGTTAAACAGATGCTGGGTGAAGTTAAAAGAGGATCAGGTGGTATAAAGGAATGGCATTGAGAACAGCTGTCCCTCAGGGGATGAATCTCTGATTAAAGAAGATATATTGGAATAAAACAACTTTAAAAAACAAAACAAAAAATGACAAATTATCATATTTTACAATAGTTTGTTTAGTTAACATGTATTTAAAGCTGTGCAAACTACTTTAATCGGTTTAATTTTTTCAAACCATACATAGTCTCGAAATGAACAGTTCCCACAAATAATATATCAAAATATTTTAGGGTAATTTCATAATATTCTAATCAATATACTTTGATATAATACATTTAATTTTGTAATCGGTTTAACAAGCCTAAGTTTTAAAATTGTAATAAATATCCTGTAAAGACTTTATAAATCTTTATTATATTTTGGAATTAAGGCAAAATATTTTTAGGTATATTTTCATAATATTTTGATATGTATAGTTAAATCTAGATAGTAATTTTGAATTGTATTTATAAAGTTTTAATAATTAAATCTTAAAATTGTAATACGTGTTTTAAAAGTTTTCATAAATTATCCTCAAACATAATTTGGAAGGTAGGCAATAATGATTATTTTGAAACTTTTAACAGACTTAAACTACATTAATGTGTTAGGGATGAAGAAGGTAGTATTTAGAGTAGGTTTAGGCTAATCACATTTGGGAATAGCGAGATTGTAAAACAATTTAGATTAAAACACACTCAGTATTACCGGTAGGGATTCGAAGCCTAATCTCGCCATCATCGGAGAGGATCTGCTATTTTATTTATTGAAACATACTCGTAATATACATTTTATCGTGTGTGTTTTAAAACAACGCCAATTATAGACACACGGACAAATCATCAAACTGCTCTTGATTGTCTTGCTAGTGATGGATAGGTCTGAACCTAAATCCTGATCCAGGTTTACTGACAGTATTATTATTTCCTAAATAGTTTCCCTCAATCTCCAAAAAAATGTGTGTTCCTATTCAATCAGCGTGATTAATTTCATAACTTACAAACCAGGTAATAGAACTACGAGAACATTTATTTATATATTATATAACATTAGATTCGCTTTTAAATATAATTTCAACTGAAATTTTAGAAAGCAGGTAGCCCAGCCAATTCCCATATTTATCGCGCCACGAGAGCAAAAGTAAATAAATTATATTAAGATTTGGGAATTAAAATTACTAAAGGGTAGAGTTTTATGTTCATTCATTGAGCTGATGCTGCTTTTCAAGTAAATGAAAATTTGCGGTTAGTAACCAAGGTAAGGGCGTTTGTAAAATATTGTATTGGGTGGGTCGGAAACAGACGATCTCTGCTGAGGAAAGTGATGGCCAACTTGCTGAAATTTGTCTGACGTCCGGTGGAACTCACCTGAGTGACATTATCTTACAAAAGTGAAAAAGTCTAGTAAGTAGTTTGCTTTTATTTAAATAGTGAATATTTACTTTTCAATTAAAGTGTTAATTTTCAATATAATAATCGTTTATCTATTTCGACTGGTAGAATGAAGTATTCCCCATTAATTTGATCGTAACAAATTCAGTTTGTCAAAATAATTAGAGATGAGGCCATTTTTAGACTATTGCATGCATTCTGTAATAGTTGCAATCTTTGTAAAATATATTTGTCTAAGCTACCATATATAATATCACAGTATTAAAACTATGGGTATTTAAAGCTTCAGACAGAAAGGAACTATATTTATGAGTGTTTATACTATGAATCTATCAAGTAGATTAAAAGCTACACATTTTTACAGCTATAATAATTCATTTTAATAGTAAGAATTATTATATTTTTACGAATTCTGCACGTTCAATAAAAAAATACATTTATTTATAAGAAATGCGTATCCTGACAAAAGTATGTCTTGTTTAGAGATTTAGTCATAGTTTTTATAACTACCTCATTGTGTTGGTGTAGTAAACTGAACCCTTTTTTTTTATGTGAGCACGAGCTAGCATAAATTATTGAGCTTAGAGTATTCTAACAAGAACTGGAATTTTATTTTTCTCTGTCAATTTCCTCTGGAAAGGAAATACAATTAACAAAATCTTTCTTCATTACTCATAGCTCATGATATTTATATCGATTTCCTGTTAAAAAGTATATCTCTTTGTCTCATTAAAGTAATTTTACAAGATTGTTCATCACGTTTTGATGAGAAGGAAAAATTAACGTTTTTCTATTCTACCACATATTATAATAAATCTATATTTTTAAATAAAAATTGCATACGAAAGGAATCTCTTACACAGAGGTTCATTAATTTGAAAGAAACTTGGGAATAGAGGATTTTGATAGTAAGCAATTTCTAATAATTAATCTAAATCTCATGGTGAGAAACTAATGATATAGAATGATTTCATGCAATTTATTCAAAATGCAATGAGTTAACAATGGTATTAATAAAAACACCCACAGACAAAACCTTTTTTGATTATTTGAAAACACATATAATAACAGAATTGGCTATAAATTTTTTTCCCCATCGCGTCTTAATAACTGTCTGAGCTATACCAAATTTAACTAATTAAACGAATTAGAGATGAGAAGGTAGAATTTTTAGTTATATAATCGCAATTTTGTGAGGCGTTAAGTGGAAAACCAATAAATAAAAAAGTTTTGTTTGATTGTTTGGAAATTGAAGCGATTCCTTAGAAATGCCAGAAGGTCATTCAAAATAAGTAGTTTAGTCCACGTACCCAACAATGCAGGTTTACGCGAATAGTATACTTTATCATGAATTTAAGTAGAATTGGTGCCAAACGGCTGTAGTAAATTAAACATTGAAGGGAGGATAGAAGGTCAAGGCCTACACCCTTACCAGAAAATTGTAGACCTCAAAGTTCACAACTAAAACACAACAAAAACATAATTATGTAACGTTCGGTGTACATCAGTCCTCTTCTTCAGCATAAATGGTTAAAACATGAATTAAGAAGGCTTTCGACACAACTAGAGCAATATTTTCTCTTTAGTATTTATTTTTAAACTTTCTTCACTAAATTAGTCAACAGTTCATCTGTACTTTCTCCCTAATCCTGCTTCTTACCAAGTCTCATAGCATAGCCACAGCCTATCTACAGATTTCGAACAACTATAACCTCTTAAAGGGACCCACCCAAACTTCTTCGAACTTGTTTTTTGATAACTTTTGGCATAATATTTTGAAGTTATGGATATACAAAAATAAATAAATGAACCACTCCATACGTGTTTGGAGCTAGAAAGTTATAAAGAAAATTACATTTATTTTTATGAGAGTACTAAAACTTTTTGGTCAGACTGTTGGATTAAAATGATAACGAATTAAAAATGTCAGATACAATTATATTTAATTTTATTTTAATCACCTTATCTCACTGATTGTTCAGGCTACACGATTAAATTATATCTACTCTAGTAAGGTGAGGAAGAGGAAGGAAGCATTTTAAAGGTAATATAACCACATTTGCACGGAAGAATAGTGGGAAACCATTTAGGAAAACCATCTTCAGTACACCTGACTGAGGTTCGAACCCTGATCTTAGCGTCTTTAGCAGACCAGTTCTACAAGATTGTGATAACTAAGACCATTCAGCCTCTGAAGCCTGTAATGGATAGTTAATTTTGTTTACCAAATTTATACAAATTCTACTGTTTTTAAGAAATCATTAATATAGTATTGTGCATGCGCTAAATTTAACTATTTTTCTTTACTACAAGTCTTACTGCCCTTATTGAGTATACGCATTTATTTGCATGAGTATTGTAGTGGGTATGAAGATACGAGTTAAAGGAAATGTACCTGAATTTGCGTAGAGGAAAAGTTAAAAACCAATGAGGAGATCACATTCCGAGTAGGTCTGTCTTCACTCAGCCGGGTTGCGTAGCCCTTGCCTTATCGTCACTGTCAAACCCTACTTGACGATAGTGACGTTTAGCACATGGACTTATCATTGAATTTACTTTGTATAAGAGCGTTTGGCGCAAACTTAAGAATTAATAAAAAATAATAGCCAGTATCTGTTTAAGGTGGGATGGAAGGGGAAGTGAGAAAAGGCCAGTGTTCCTACCGTTTTTATGACAAGACTTTTTTTTTTTTTGCCATATTAAATAAGAAATTGCTCCAGTACAAATATAGGGTTTAATTTTCTTCAAATGTTGATATCAATAGTTCCTGAATATCTGTCATGAGCATGGTGGAATTGTTTTATTTCTTAGTATTGTCGTTTCCTATTTCTGTCTGCAAGATTTCTTTAGTGATGATTCACTTTGTTATTATAGCGGTGTTCGTCTGAGGTACGACTCTGGAACTGTGAGAAGGATCACTTCCTTCATTACACCTAACAATATCACACAGCGCTGAGCTTGAGTGAATTCCGATAGAGTTTAGTGAGTGTTTGACGAGCCGGATTATGAACTCTATACTTAAATAGATGCATTGGTATTAATTAATTTACAGACATTATAATAGAGACAAAGGGTATTAGGAGACACAATTAAAATATTTAAATGCTAATTTAATTTATTTTAGTAGCTATGTATTGTAGTGTATATATAATATTTAACTATCACTATCTTGTTACAACGAACTATCACGTAATATTGTGAACTATATTACTAGACAATCCCGTGAGACTTTCGGCTGTAGGAATTGTGTAGATGTTTAAGAGTGGGGTTTTCTAACACCCAAATTACTGTGGCAAATATAGTTTAACCTAACCTAACCTAAGCTATAGTCTAAGAAATCTATTCTTCTGCTTGTAGGAGTTAAAGCATTGGCAAGTTCTGGATGCAAAACCAACATTGAAATATCTATCAGTCGCTAATTACACTGACCACAAAACACACGCCTCTGACTTGAAAAGTGACTGAACAGTACACCTATGATATTTATTTTTAAAAACAGTGTAATATTAAGGTAGCTAATCTTCAATTTATTAATATATTAATAGGTATTATTTATTTTTAGGTGTTTTCTCACGAAAGGTCCATTTATATTGCCATTGAACTTAGATCATCAATGCACCCTGTCCTCTGCCTCCTCCTTAGCTCCCACAATTGTCTTCTTTACTTCAAGTTGTCTAATATTTGAATCCCACTTCATCCTAAGCTCCTCTTTCCTTCAACCTTTTCTTCTATGACATCGTTCAAAAGATAGTTCCTCATAAGGATGTGTTCAATACAGTTTGCTTTGAACCGAGGAATTACATCCAAAATGGCTATCTTCTCACTCACTCATTCAATCACTCTTCTTAGGACTTCTTCATTTGCCACCCTGTATATCCGCCTGATTTCTCAAGTCATCTCCAGAACCAAATTTCAAAGCTCTCCAAGTCTTTATTTTCCATCTTCCTGAGCGTCCAAGTTTCTGATCCATACACTTTGATGCTCCAAATGTAGCATTTCATCAGTTTCTTCCTTAGTTCCAAACTCAACTTGCAGATCAGCAATATCCTTGTCTTGTTGAAAGCTTCCTGGGCCATCGTGATCCTTGAGCTGGTTTCCTTGGTATATATCATTATATAAAGTGGGGAGTCATAATTTTGAGTATGAATAGGAAAGGTTCAAACTATTTATTTCTTGTCGGAAATTAAATAGTTTGCTATCTATAGTGGCCACGTGTTTATTGTAGAATTAAATAGACTCAGAAATTAAAAGTTTTGATAAATAGTTTGTTAGGACATTAATACTAGCCTCATTGTGCACCCGGAATAGATGTTTAATCTGGTTGGAAATTAATTATTTATTAATATGTCAAGGTTCAAATTTTGTCCAGTTGTAATGTAGGTATTCTTTTCTAAATAGTTTAAATCTATCCTTCCACGTGAGTTCTTTCATATCCTATAAATTCTACTTTAATCATTATTACCTCATTAGTGGAAATAAATGTGGATATATCTCAGGCGAGTAGTAAGACAAAAATTATCTAAAAAAAATCAAAACAGAGTATTTGATATTTAAAAACACTTTTTCTGTATTTTGACAAAATAATATTAATATGTATGTTTAGGGCTACTTCTTATCTAATTTACAACAACAAAATCGCGGTAAGTTTGTATGAAAAATATTCAGACCCCATGGTAAAAATAAACTCCAATCGTTAATGACAGAGATTTGAATATAGACCTCTATATAAAAGATCATTACCAATACCTATGAAATAATAATGAAGTTTATTAAAATACATACTACTGAACCATTAGTCCCAGAGTCAAGACTTAGTGTCAGTGGAGTCAAAGAAGCTATTAAGAAGTTAAAGAATCATAAAGTTACAGTTATAGATTCAATTCCAGTGAAGTTAATAAAGAAAGGTGGTGAAATATTAGTGATATAAATTCATAAACTGCTATGCCCTACACGGAACTATGGTTTACTACCACAAGAATGGAGGGAAAGTATAATAATATCAATTTTCAAAAAAGGAACAGAAACAGAGTATAATCTTTAGAGAGTTGTCTCACTACGATCAACTTGATACAAAATTTTATCTTGAATAATTTAATGAGACTTACGATGTGTGCAGAGGAAATAAATAGGAATCATTAGTGTAGATTTCAAAGAAATAGATCAACGAATAGTCAAATTTTTACTTTAAAGTAAAAAATTGAAAAATAAAATCAGAACACTGAAATTAAACCTGATCATTTTTCCATTCAGAGATTATAATATTTAGAGGTAGATCTAAACGTTTTTAACACTTACATGAGCTTGGCTATTTAAACCATAAAAATAAGGTACGATGTTTCGATATGATATCTAATAATTTCAATTGTCATTTTCCTTTGTTTTCTAACGAAGACTACATGTTGTCGCACCAGGATGTGACGTTTGGTTCAGGCTGTATTACCTGCCTAAGCTAGATGCCGTCAATGGGATGAAACGGGCTATTAAGTTCCAGAAATAAATAATGAGCTTATTTTTCCAAATATAGAAGTTAATCTTCTGCAGTAACCTTTTATGGGCCTTTACCTTCAAGAAGAAGGCTGTGCTGACAATACCGTTAATAGTATGAAACATCTGGATCACTTGCTCGCTTATCTTCGTCCATTTATCTCTTATAGTCTCCAAGATGGTATTCATGGAGACTCTGCTGGTGTTGTAGTCTTGCGTCACGTTGATTAGCATGTTCTCGACCATCCTGGTGACCTCGGAGGCTGTGGCGTTAGGGATGCTCGTTAGGTAAGCGATGAAGTCACCGGTGAAGTTGTTGGCCGACGACCCTCTGAATAGATCGGTGCTTTGCGGTGCACTGTATGAGAAGTCCGTTGTCACCAGGAGAAGACTCAGTGACACCGTCACCAGCAAGTGACATGGCGCTTGGCTCATCTGGGTTTGGGGCCAATGGAAAGAGGGACATTTATATGTTCGGATATTGCGATTATTTTTATAAATAGATGAAATTCAGGACCTAATAAACAAACAGTTTTAACAACAGCAAGTTGATGTAGGCTCACCACCTTTCCTGTGCAAAATAGATTAATTTCTCATTTCTCATATTGTGATACTGAATATTTTAAGCCTCTGCAATATAATGTATCTTTGCGTTTTGTGTACCTCTGAAATAAAAGAGGGGTTCTTATCTCTTTGTCCCTATGTCTGTCCATTTGAATCTTTGTACCTGGGGCTAGAGATAAAATGGTTTCACTGGTTTTCACAAGAATTCTACCATCGTTCCTTAACACATATGCTAAAACGTATTCTTTTAAATTTGTGACAAAACAATATTTTTAAACTGACTATAAGAGAATGTTTAAATAAAGGGTTCAATCACTATTACTTACACTTTAAATGAAAATATACCGTTCTCTCAAATAATAAATTGCAACCAAAAAAGTTAAATCACCATACACAAAAAGGCTACAAGTTATCAGAGGGCTCAGTCATTTCTAAGCGTTTTCACGAAAGCTATGGCCGAATATTGGTAAAGAATAGTCTTAGTTCAATTTAATACCAAATATTGGATTAAGTTTAAGCATGTTTGAACATTTTACTGTACACGTTAGAATAAATACATATCCATACGTTTTATAATTCATACAATTACTGGTGCTTCTGGAAGCTCTTGCCATTATAAAGCTTTTCAAAGAACACTATGGACAATGGTGGAGCAAATTACAGACCGGATTGTTAACTAAGCCCAAAACTAAACAGTGACATAGTTTTAAAAGATTTAGCCATTTAATATGTTTCTGTGAAAGCTATAGAGGCAAAAATTATGGGAGTGGGATAATATTGGGTAATAATTCCCCTCTATAGGTATAGGTTATAAAATTAATGGCTTCATTAGGGATACCAACTTATTTTTAACACCGCGTTCTACTAACCGTTTGGTTTATACGCCTATGTAGTAATTACACTAATAGATTGGGATTAAATCTTAATAAAGAAGATTAAAAATCCTAAATCAGTTGACACGTGGGCTAAGGTATCATCTTAACCTGGTCACATTTCCGGTGAACAAGGAAGATGAAGTCGTGAATTCTGGTCGGATAGGGTGTATTTTCCCAATTAATTTTTCAATCTCCCTCATCGCAAATATAGGTAACTTTTCTTTTAATTCTACCATCCCAATCCCTACCAAATCAGAGTAGATATGCGAACTACCCTCATTTATACTAAAACAACGGACACAAGATACAAAAATGGCTTTTAAATATATTTATATGATTATCTTTACACTCAAGTTGAATCTGATTATTTATGAGTAATAAATTATTATCGTGATTACAAAATCAAACTCTACCTTTTTTCTCATATATGAGTGGAATTACGGTTTATAAAGTACTATTGATTAAAGTTAATAATGAAAAAAGTTCGCATCTAAATTGAATATATATTCAGCTTAAAATACTTAAAGAGCCCATCTAGCGAAACACATAGCACGTAGCTCCCTTAACAAATTCAGATAAAACCAGACGTCACATTCTGGAGTGTATTTTTGTGGTCTACTTCAAAATAACAGTGGAATAGAGAATAGTGAAACCATTTTACCATATTTAAAAATTAAAACAGAATTTTAAAAAAATTAAATGAAAAACTAATAAATTGATTCTAATTTTGCTATTGTTAAAAGTTTAATGTAACCTATAACATTTCAATACAGGTACAAATTCAAGCATTATCTTATATGAATTTTTATGGCTCGTTAGCGGATAAACATGATTATAATTTGTTTGTTAATCGGCCATTAAATGTTATCTTAAGCTTGCAGTGTATATATTATATACATATATAAATCAATAATGTATTGTAATCCACTATACCTTTAACTATAAGATCCTCGTTATGTATTCATAGAATGTTTTTTAAAATTATATATGAACATTGCTTTTACTTACTATACAAATTAAAAATAATAAAAGAATGTCTATTTCCAGCTCACACAAATCATCAAACTTGGTATTTAAATGTAAATTTGGAATACACTTAAAATGTAAGGTGTATGAAAATTCTAAATAATTTCGAAAGATTAAACTAGAAAAATGTTGTTCTTCAAATCTAGTTATGGTGATGTTACATATTCACTCAACCAACTTGGGTATCAACTGAAATATTTAAAACAAACTTAATATGGATTGCTATATACCAAAATGTTAACCTTCACTTAGGATATTTATCTAAAGAGATAAAATACACTCTTAACGCGTGTTTGTAGGCATTACTTTTTTTAAATACAATAATTACTTTGAAAACTCTATAGATAAAACGAAATCCATAAATATGAAATGGTTTTATTTAGAGGAAATTAATCATAAACTGTATTATTTATATTATTATTATTATTATTAGCACCGCGTCTTACTACCCGTTTGGGTTATACACACTCTAATGTGTAATGGTAGGGTGATTGTGAAATGAAATGGAGAACCTACAGTTTAACGTGGGATCCGAACCACAGTGGAGGCCTGGCATTCCACACATTCACAAGCTGTGATTAATACACGTCTTGTCAGAGGTGAAGGAAGGGTTTGGCAATCAGATAAACTTGTGCCGGGATCGAGGATTGAACCCCGGACCCTCAGCAAAGAAGTATGACTTCTTACCCCTAGACCACCAGGTCACCATTATTTATAAAAAAATTATTCAAAACCGTACATTTCATGTTTGCAACCACATCTTACTATCCTTTCATAAAAAACGATTTTTTTACACTAATGTTTAAGGTAGGAGGAAAGTTAAATGTAAAGGAAGTGTAGTCGCATTTTCTTAGAAGGTGAGAGGAATCGATTTTAGAAAACCACTCTTAGTACACCTGAACAAGATTTGAATCCCAACCATCCCATAATTGGAAATCTTAATCTATAGTGAAAGTGACTCATTGAAGGGTCTTAGGAAGCGATGCAAAAATAGAAACAACATCAACACTTTAAGATGTAGGTTTTTTATATCTAATCATGCTGTAAACAGTACAAATACATTGTAAATTAACGTGATATTGTAAATTAAACTCAAGGTCATTTTCCTTATCAACTTAAATAAATGACATGACTTATACATAGAGACGACATAATAACTAAAATAATTGATACAATTCGACTTGAAATTCACATGAATTCTTGTAACAACAACAAATTTCAATTTCTCTAACTCCCCCAAGTTAAAAATTATCATGTAGCTCATACTAGCTTGATTTTTATTTATATCGAAAAATATAAAATTTATAAAAGCTACAATCCCATTTTCACTAAAAATTATTTTTTTTTTATAAAAAACCAACATTCTTTTTGTGGCAAAAATTGATAACATGTTACTGTTTATTTTACCGGACCTCTAGATTTGTGGCCAGAAATATCAACCACACAAACAAACACACACACACACATATATATATATATATATGGACCACCTATTCTGTGGTCTATATATATATATATATATGGACCACCTATTCTGTGGTCTATATATATATCTATATATATATATATGGACCACTTATTCTGTGGTCCATATATATATATCTATATATATATATATGGACCACTTATTCTGTGGTCTAGTAATCAGAGTTTCCAAACTACAGTTCCAGAAATCTCTGGTTCGATCCCCGGCACTTACAGATTTCCTGTGAAGCAGTGGGTCTGGAACGGGATCAATTCAGACTCGTTATGACAAACGAGGAGCTACTTGAATAAAGAAATAGTGGCTCCAGTCTAGAAAACTGAACTTAACAGCCAGAGGGCTCCCAACCTCCACCCCATAAGTTGAAACCATTTTCGCCAGCAGATGGCAGCCACTTGGTCAGTTAGACATATTGTGAGCTGAGTCTATGGAGCTTTTTTTTAATATATTTATATACTTCAACATATATCAATATTTACAGCTGCAGATCACATGATTTGACGTATGGATACGTAAAAGTAAGTCAAGTAACTTTACTAACTGTCAGATAAGGAAGGTCCTGCTTATGAAATTTAGACTGTATATTTAACTTTATTCTCCTACCTTTAAAGTTCATTTTTGTGTACACACTCTTCATATCAAATCATTTTACGTTCCTTATTCCCTCTCTTCAAATCTCCTCGTCACCTGAATTCTAAACCTCGGTCCTCTAACTCCAATTTCTGTTTCGCCCCTCTACAAAAATCTCACGTTGACATTTGTACAATAGTAACCTGTCCCCTTACCTCACCCTCAACGCGTCTATCAGCCCAAACCACCACAATGGCTGTTCCACAACCCTCCCCTAGTTTTGTCCTTTAACAAAACACTTATTGAGTTCAATATTTTTAAAGGTAGTGCTTTTGAAAATTCAAATATTCAAATTATTTTCACAAAGAATATCTATCTACGCTAGTCTGAACTCTCCTTTTAAAAATAAGAAAAGTATTTTTAATGGGATTGTAGTTTAAGTGAACAAATCTTGATAAAACGAAAATATAGAATTATAATTAGGTGTGTATTTTTTATCTGGATAAATTTATATCTCGAAAAATAAAGGTTTAACTCTCAGAAAACATGAATAAAATTCTGAATAGTAAATATAATTATATTTAATGTATGTAGTATAATAAATAAATATAATATAATAATATATAATATATAAGTATAATAAATAAGTATAATAAAATAATATAAGAGGTTTTTTAAAATCACAGCTTCTAAACCTATTTTGTATATACAATTATATACAAATGAATTGGTAATTTTTAAAAGGCATATTTTCAATTTTTACCAAACTCGCTTTTTTTCCATTTTTGGATATTACAGTAGAATGGCTAAGCATTTTTAATTTAAAAAAATATTTTAAGAGGCTTCTTTTCTATTAGACATGTTAGCATTACTTTGTAAAGGCCTTATTTCTGGAGCTCTGGTCTCCACAACATATTACCATTTTCTCTCCTGTAAAATTTGTCGAGTTGTTTCTAAATGACCGACTCAAATAGGATCTAGGAATTTTCTGAATAAACAAACACGATTAAATAACAGCTATAGAAAATATTAACTTAGATATTTCTACAAATAAATGTTATTTACATCTATGAGAGGATATAAAATGTATTTAAACTATAGTGTTACTGTTTTAGGTACTAGGGGCTAAGAAAAATATATATTAGGGGTCAGATATCGTGAATGGATTCGCACGTCAGCCAATTCACCATTCGTTCTGTATTTCTTTTAGTGAGTATACCGGCAGAATAGTTGATTCCTGAGAATCAACTATAAATACGTCCTTGGATAAAACTACGACTGTTTGTTTAAAACTTTTAAAATATAAATCTTAACTACGCCTAGTCCTATACTATTCAGTTAAAACTGCATACATCACTTCCAGAACAAATTCGTATTTATATTTAAATAAAATTTGTAGCCAATGATTTCCGCACGTCCATTACAGAATCTGCCAAACGGAACAATTTCTGGATGGATCAGTGGT
This sequence comes from Timema genevievae, assembly GCA_902155825.1. Taxonomy (NCBI): domain Eukaryota; kingdom Metazoa; phylum Arthropoda; class Insecta; order Phasmatodea; family Timematidae; genus Timema; species Timema genevievae. The sequence continues at coordinate 66,605 of CABFWO010000701.1, forward strand.
TAGAGCATTGGCGTACTAAGCCAAAGGTACCGAGTTCATTTCCCGTGTCCAGGTGTAATTTTTAAATTTAAATAATAAAATAAGGGATAGCTTTACTTTTTTAGAGATCATTGTGAATTCCTAAGTATTTTGTGTCTGCTCTATAAATGTATAGCACACATATGGTGTACTTTCACTGTATAAAGTGTTTATTGAATTTAATAATTCACGAATGTAAAATCTAGATAAGTGGTTCAATGTCCCAGGCATGAAACTGAACAGATAGCCTTTAAAAGCGACATTAATACTCAGTAGCACTCACCATTGGTACGTTTTAGAGCAATCTAACAAAACTTAGCGATATAACGAAAATTACAACCCAGCTATAAACCAACAGTTTATAAGTAAATATTTTAAAACGCGACCATCTCTGTGGTAAAGTCACTGTCTACAGATCCCTGGTTCGATTCCTGGCACATACAATAATGTATCTGTGAATCGGTGGGTCAGGAACGGGTTCAAACTCAGTCTAGTAAGGACAAATGAGGAGCTACTTTAATAAATAAGAAGTAGTTCATGTTTAGAAAACTGAGATTAATGGCCAGAGAGCTCGTGACCAAATGATACCTTATATCTGCAAATGTTGGCACTATCATCGCTAACGGTAGTGGCCCCTCTGTCGGTATAGCTCTCTTGTGGGCTAACACCATGGAGGAGTTTTTTTTACTTAAAAATGCAAACAAATCTTAAATAAATATATTGTATGATAGTTTCAGTTGTTATTGACAACACAAATCAAGACGTTTAGTCTAAATAAAGAGAAATTCCGTCAACTGACCTGAAGTGTCAAGATACATGGTCAGTTTTTGTTAAGGTATTTAAACATTGGCTATTAATTATTTATATTAACAAGCTCGTTAATTGTTATAAAGGTCTGAATTGATTAACAATCCTTTGAAGGTCTATAGAACTGATCCACTTTGGCTGCTGAAAGCTTCATATATCAAGTACATATACGGTAGTATATTTATAATAATTACATAGGCCATAGTGAATATCTTCATTTCAGTCAACAACCCGAAGTCTGGTTTTGATGTGATTTCTTTCCATCTGTAGCTGGGAATGCAATCAGTCCTTCAACTGGTTAGTGCTGCCTGCGCCATATGGTATGAATCCCATTGGCTAGGGGAATACAGGAAGTGTGGTGGTTACCCAAACTGAATTTCTATGAGCGAGCGTGAAAGTGCCTAAAAATTTTGTCTGAAAAGTATTTTCTAATATTATCCCGTTTTATTTTACATGCCAAAGTGAAAACAAAAATACATATTTCCATTTGAAACATGTTGTGTTTGCCACTTTTTTTATAAAATACTTTTTCAAGTGGATTACACTATTTTTAATGCTGGACACAGAAGTAATTGAAACCCAGAAGCAAATGTATGCTATTGCTACGGTATTTTAATGTTACTTAGATGGAATTACACTATATTTGATGTAGGAATATTTGGCAATTCTATGTTTAAAATGATTTTGACTCGTATAAAAAAATATTATTTCACAAGAAAATATATTTAGTCTAGTTCTAAACATAAAGAATTCTTAATTTTTTTATATCTGTGGATAGAACAATAGGTACCGTTTATCTTTATTTAAATGTTATATTTATTTATTATTATGAACATAGCAAAGAACTGTTGATATTAATATGTTTATTAAAATTCAATAAGTATTAGTTGGAAATAAATTTTTTATTTATTTTGGTCAGAATTGTTTTTGTAAGGAAAACTAACAAAAATTGAATTCAAGGTTCCTTTAACTTCACTCTAGATTCTAACAAAATTATTGCGTTGAGAATTGATTAAGTTTTACTAAAATATCCTATAGCTATAATAATAAAAAAACTCAACACTAGAGCCATGGTTTGGCATTTGTCTCAATATGTCTATTATATAATCTGAAACCAGAGTGTAGAAAATTACTATACAACTAGACTTGTCGGGAATTAAATCCTGGACTCCTGAGTCAGGATTTAATATATCAATAGTGTGGCCAACTATTTAAATATTCGTACAATAATTTTATTAAAATATTCAATACAAATACTAAATAAAAAGCCTCGTAATTTTTGTTGCCTTCGGTAAAATATTCCACATAGTCTGTTTTTAAGAAGAGATTTGAAAGTAATTAGAAGAATACTAATTCTCGTTATACAAATGTCTAAAGTTCCTTATAAACCAATGAAAGTTTTTCATGAGTATTTAATTTCGCAGAGTATTTATTTAAATTTTAGAAAGATTAGTAATCAGTTTAATATGGATTAAAATAGCATTTGTTGGGTTTCTCTATTCTTCAAAACGCAATAAAGAACGTGCAAATTTATTTTAAATGCTGATACAATACAAAGCAAACAAGTTTATTTTTGCATTAGGTTTTGGATTAACATCTCATATAATGAGGTAGCGAATAAAGTTTTAGATTTGATAAATTAAATACAATTCTCATAACATCACTGCATAATAGTATAAGCCTTAAGTGTAGTTTTGAGTAATAAAAATACTTAAAAAATGCATTACAATCAATTCTTTTCATTAGAATGCTTTAGAAAAATACACACTTACAATGGTCAGAAAGAACTAAGAAATACCTTAAAAAAATTAAACAAGGTGGGAAAATTAATTGTATTTATTAATAGTTGAGATAAAATTTAATTTAAAATTAAATTACATATTATTTTATTTTATTTACATAGAAAAACACTTTAAGGCGATTGGCCTTTTTTCTTTTGGCATGGAAATGCAGAGCCATGGGAACAAACGGTTATCTTCGATAAGTTTTATTGTTTTGAAATTTTAGTTTCGGAAACGTTTTGTTCAAGAATAGAAGCATTTTGATTAAGTTATATTTTACACACCTCCTCTATAATTTTAACAGTAATCAAATATCAATAAATTAGCATTTTTCAATATAAAACTGCTAGCTTCATAATCAAAAATAAAAAATGTAACGATTAATAAACATCGATACATTATTTAAGAAGTGGTGTTGAAAATATTAACATAAACATTTCACTAGTTCTCATGAAAACCAATATTTCTAAACGTATGATTTTCCTGCAAGACTTGTCCGGTAGCTACCGCCATCCACGGTTTCAGTGATCTATCTGTTCTTGTTGGTGCGGATGGATACTTTGGTCGGCTGTGAAGCCACGCCACGCCTTTCACCCTTCCAACCGCCATCCTACAAAATAGATTTTAGACTTGGACTCAACAGGCCCAAGGGCCTTAAAGCACCTACTAAACATATTACTTACCTCTGTAACTTAATATATCATTTAGAAATAACTAGGACTAACATTGAGGCATAATCAAATTAAGATAAGACCAAATTGATGGAATTAATAATAAATATAGCTAGATTGTACACAATATTACAGATTGTATGTAAAATAAATATTTAAATTATAACTACAATTTCCAACAAAACAATTAATTTCAATATTTTATGTAACTGAAAACTGTGTGGCTAAACATGACACAACTAAATGTGGAAGTGATGTGTTAAAGCTATTTACAAAAAGTAAACACTCGTTCCAAGACCCTTAAGCAACATAATACCAACTTTTGTTTGATAAACTTACATGAAAGATTAGCGTTAAAATCATCACACAAATTTGAGACTATTTTCAGAAAGATTACAATTTTTCAATTCCAAAATAAGTCCCAGATCAGTGTTGACCTTCCTAGTGGACATAATATAGATTCAGGACATTTATTCTTCTTTATAATTCAATAATTTCCCTTGAAGCGATCAAACACCTTAACCACACAATATGTTCCAATCAAGATTTATATTCATTATTCCTTTCTTTAGGTTCTTAGAGTTTTAGTGACTGTTACGGATAGGTAAAATGTGCCATTGTTTGCATGAAGGGAAAGTGGCAAAACACTTAGGAAAGTATTCCTTGGTACAGCTGGCCAGGATTGAAACCTCCAACCTCCATGTCACAGACAAAAGATACTAGATGAGGTAGACGTCTTAGCCTATGTGCTCACCGATGTGGGTAGTGGGTAGTAGCTGTTACTGTTTCTTTATCCTCTAGGAGCGAAATATGGAGTGTTCCATTTGACTTTCTGCAGGAATACCAAATATTTTGAGACGGTAAAAAGGACATTTTTTCAAGCTGGTATTAATATATTATGATTTATCTTGAAAAAGGAATTAGGAATAAAAGTGAGATTAAATAAGCAATTAAAATGTAAAAATACGAGTAGCATTAAAAACAAACTTCAACATGACAAATTAAAAAAAAAAGGATTTATCAAGTGTTCTATTTTTCTTCAAAAGTTCAGGAATACCACTGATATACTAATTATAAAACATTTCACAAAACATTTTCTTAAAGTGTAGGGAAAGCGAGAAAAGGTTACTGTTTTTGCAGTGTTTAGTTCTAAATATTTTTTTGGCCAAACAAAGTCAAATATTGCTTCAATAGAAACACAGAGTTTAATTTTCCTCATATGATGATCTCAACAGTGTTGTTAAATATATGTCAAGGGTGTCCCGGAATTTATTGACAAGTTTTTCTTCATTAAATAAGTTTGTCATCTTATGTCACTATGCTCCTTGCAGATATAAAATAACTGTTTATAATTATAGCCATGTTAAGAAATGTAAACTCTATATTTATATTGAAACAATGTTTTATATATTTTGAATAAAAAATGTTTTGCAATAAAAATTGCAAAAAACCTGCCCTTTCATCGCGTCTCCAGCATCCCCACATTAAAATTATATTTCACTGTTAAAACTCCCTTTATAGTTTCGGCTGTCCACATCTTCCTCACATTTGTCCATTGTCCACTCTGAAAGCACGAATATTTTTTTATGAAGCTTGTCTGTAAATTTGCATCTATGTGTTGGCATTTTCAGAAAACAATTAAGTCTAGAAAGGCCTATAGATGATGGCGTCAACTTTAAAAATAACTAAATAAGATACCAATTTAATCATAAATATGACCTAATCAATAATATTTATTTTTCTTGGCATTACCTTTGGTCCTAAAACCAGACAGTTTTACATTTTTTTTTAAATCTACCAATTATATTTTATATTTCTGAAGGAGGACATGTCCAGGCACAAGAGGACGTACGGTAATGCTGACTATCAGGCAAGAGAATGGTAAATTTAATAAAATGATAATATTTTAATTTATATTCACAATATTTTTGAAACCATTGAAAAATAAACTAACATTAAGAGCGTGAATCACAAGCCAATAAACTCTGGGATACAGTCATTTAGAAATCTTAAATTTACACAACACTATTGCACGTGGATCATTTCTGATCAAACATTAATGAGAGAGTTATTATAAGTTCCTAATACTGAACATTGTTGACATATTAAATTATCTTTGAATAAAAATTGCATTGAAAAGGCCGTTTTTGACCATTTTAAAATGGTTTAACAGATAAGCGCTGTGTACCAATCTTCATTCTGCTAGCCCACCTCAGTGGTGTAGTAAGCTAACGCGCTATTTTCGTTTTGAGCTATACTGCTGAGGACTGAAAGATCGAGGTTTGAATCTCGCTCAAGTGAACTGTTTTTTTCTAAATGGTTTTCCACTCTCCCTCCACGAAAATTAGGGTTAACTTCCTCTACATTAAACCTTCCCAATTCCTAAACCATTGGTGTAATTAGTACTTAAGCGTATAACCCGAACGGTTAGTAAGATGGAGTGTTCAATTAATAAAATTAATTCTGTTTTATTTTCCCGTATATCACATTTGACCGGGATGGACTTGCACGCCCAGGTTCTGTCGCCTGTATATAGACTATTTGCCACTCTGTTGGCATAGAACGTTGCCCAGGGAGGTTGTCTACACGTCGTACCTGCAAGGAGATGATGTTATAATAGTGATTTTGATGTTGAGGAGCTGGGGGGAGACTTAACTTAACTTAATTTAATTATAATAACCAAAACTTAATGACCATTGGGATTATTCCCCTAAAGGGAAAAGTACCAAAAGTACATGTTGGAGTTCGTACCCGGGACCCCTTGTCTCGTAGCCAGCTGCATTATCCAATACATCACGGGGCTGATTATTATGTCATAGTAGGGATAGAGTGTAGGTATTAAGGAGAAATTTTGTCGCTTTGTCCCCCATCGCCACCACGGAAAATTTATAGTAATCATTCGATTACGAATATACAGCACATATTTCTGACATATCATTTTTATTTTCTCGCTAACTTACAGGTAGAGAAAGTATTGTGATCGTAAAAAAAAATTTAACTCCAGATTTGTATGAATATAGACGTTTCATAACCCTCTGAATCCGAAAAAGTGGTTTTTGAATTTCCACCTGTTTGTCTGTTGTACCTCCAACTAGAGCATAAACTATTTAACCAATCGGGCTAAAACTTGGTATCTAGGGTTTTCATAGGTTTACCCCGAGGAATTTTTGGAATTGGATATCAACCCTTAAATTAAGGGTAGTTTCAATTAAAGGTGGAAATGAGAAATAGATTTTATCTAAATCGGGTTAAACGATCTTGATTAAATTTCATTTCTAAGCTTTGATCAATATTATGAACCAAATGGCTACTCTCAACTTTTCACCAAAATGACTAAGGGTTCCGGTCTGATGTGTAAACTCTAATTTTTAATTTTATCTCCATAAGTCTTTGAGATATGAAACTACTTATCATTGCATACATTTGGATCTATTGATAATAAACCTCTTTTACTTAAAATATATTTTTATAAAACTAAAAGTTTTCAAGCTATACAAAAATATTTATTTCTTTTAACTTTGCCAACACTTTAAAGGCAAAGTATTACGACCATCAAAAAAAATCTAGCCCAAGGTGTTGATGGTTGTCAACTTTTCGTGACCCCCCGAACCCTTAAGAGTGGTTTTTGCAACGCCGTCTGTCTAACCCTAAGATAAATAGCAGTTTACTAAAGGGTGAAAGGAGAAAAATTCAATTTTGTCAAAATCGGCTATAACGATTCGATCTCACTCAATTTAGACTCAATAGTCAATAATTGGTCAAAATTTATAAAAGAGAAATTTAATAGCAATGCAATAAACGTAAGATATCTCCTGGTAAAATGACGAAAATTTTAACCAGAAGTAAAAATTTTAATACAACGTTTTGACACTTGGGGACCCAGTATAGATATTTTGTATTGATCCAAATATACAAATGAAAACGTTAGTTCTTTAAAAATAAAATTATGAATTTTAAAACCATGGATAAAAAATGTTTTGTATGTCTAGCACAATTTGTTCTAGGGTTCGCTAGTGTATATTATATTACAAGTTTTGAGTAAATATCTCCATTTCTAAAAAATAGAGCGGGGACGTTCTTGCGGGGTTCCGTACCATTTATTTTTTCTGTATTTTATTGGTAGAATTGTTCTTAACGTGGTTTTATAAGCGTAGTAGATGATACTATACACGTTTGGTGTTAACAGAGTGGAAAAAAATAGAAAATTTAATTTTCAGGCTTCACATTAAATATCAAGTATCCTATTAAATTGAAGCTATGGAACATAAATATATATTTTTCTAACGAAAGCAATTAGAAGATATTTTGACCTTCATCCCATGAGAATAATTGCTGCAATTTTCCACTCATTATCACAAAGTTGATTGCTTACAATGGCTAAATGAGGAAGAAAATATCTTATTAGACATTCTACATTTTTTTAAATGACTGAACACTAGATAAGCCCTTGCTTGACTCTGACCTGGGATTTAGGTGCTCAAATCGAAGCAAAGATTACTTAGTTGGAGCTCGTGTTTCCATGATTAATTTCAGGCCTTTTATCAGAAGAATAGCTTACAGCTAGAATTAATTCATTAATTTCTCGTTTTCCTATGTCAATAGAACCATTAATTTATTTTGGATAACCCAAACAAACATTTAAATATATCTACCACTAAAAAATGATATTTGGTTCGTATACATTTATTAATGACATAACTCTCAAATATATTTTGAAAATGCCTTACAAGCATCTAAATGAATAAAGAAGCCTTTCTTTGTATGTGCACAATAATTCTCTTTCACTGAGCTATATCAAGGACTCTGTGTCATTTAAATTATTTTATTTTAATTATATTTTAAAGTATAATATGATGACCATTTGGAACCTACAGCCACTAACTTTATTCCCGGCATAAATATTCACTAGTATAATAACTTGTATAGCTTGGTAGACTAAAAAGTAGACTAGGAGTCACCGTGGCTGTTTTTGTGATTTCTATTATTTTCTGAATATCTAACGTAAACTTCAAATTTCATAGGAAGACCCTTTTATAAACTACAAAGATTATTTTTTGCCTACAATGATAGTATCTTACTATATATTTGTGTTATTCTATAGGTATTGAAAGTATCTATCAAAAGTGACAGCTGCAGATAACATGACTCGACATAATAAGGATCTTCCTATTGAAATTGGCCTTTAATATTATATCCCTTCTTAAGTTTATGATTTGTTGATTACAATGTATTTTAGAAACAGCAGACCAGGCATTATGGATCTGCCCAATGATTGAGACGAATTAAAGGTTTTGAGTTTAACGTTGAATTAAAATAGTTTCCTTTCCTTAATATTTTTATTTTAGGTAGTAAATTTCTTTAAACATATTATCTTCATTTGCAATAATAAACTTGCTGTCAACTGTGCAGCTTGTGTATCAAACAAACAGGTACTAATACGTGGTGTAAAAACAAAAGTTGTACTACCTGTACTGAAATGATTAATTTACATGATTGTATTAACAATATATATTTACCGGAAATTACTGGAACTTGTTTTATTTATCATTTATTTGTGTGTTGTAATTTTATTACTCAGTTAACAAAATGTCTAAATATTTATATAAAATGAAATTGCAAAAGCAAATTCAATTTAAAAATATTTAAACTAATTAAATTAAATTAGATTAGTGTGCGTGTTTTGAAAAACAATACTAAAACTAGCACTTTTATGAGTTTAGTTATATATGTTATTTAGGAGTACACATAAAAATGTTATAATACTTCGATACATAAAAATTAGAGCTATTAGTATTTTCAATGTAACTTTTAAATACTTATTTCATCAGAAAATCTAGAAACCGACTTTATTATGAAAAATAAGTATTTTCAACAAATAAATATTAACATGGAATACAGCGTTAAAAATATAAATCTAAAACTCAAAATAAGTTCTGCTCAATAATCCCTGGTTGTGGGAAATCCATATTTAATTTTAGAGTTAAGTTTTTGAAAAAACACAAATTTATTTTATATTTTAAATTTAGTCAATTAATAGCTATGAGGTAGTAAATAACATTACTAAAGTGAATTGTAAGAAAGTAAATTGGAATCTTGAGAGCGTGAATCAAAGTGGGCCCAGCTCAGCTCCCGGCTCATGTGAGGTATGGAAGTTAGGTCAAAAATAAAATAAACGAACTCTCTCGCTCTATTTTTTAGAAATGGAGATATTTACTCAAAATTCGTAATATAATATACAATAGCATACCCGAGAACAAATTGCGCTAGACATATGTAAGAAATTTTTTATTCATGGTTTTAAATTTCATAATTTTATTTTTAAAGAATTAACGTCTTCATTTGTATATTTGGATCAATACAAAATAACGATATTGGGTCCCAAAGGGTCAACACTTCTTATTAAAATTCTAAGATCAAGTTAAAAATTTCGGCATTTTATTAGGGGATATCTTTAGTTATTGCATTTCTATTAAATTTCTATTTATGAATTTTGATCAATTAAATAGGTAATTATTGACTATTGTGTCTAAAATTAGAGAGATAAAATCGTTATAGCCGATTTTGAGAAAATTTAGTTTTTTTCTTATAACCCTTTCGTAAACTGATATTAATTTTAGGGAAAGACAGACGGTTTTTGCAAAACCAGATTTTTTTGGGTTCGGGGGGTCATGAAACGTCGACATCCATCAACATCTTGGGCCAGATTTTTTTTTTTACGGTCGTAATACTTTACCTTAAAGTGTTGGCAAAGTTAAAAGAAAGAAATATTTGTGTATAGCTTGAAACGTTTCGTTTTATAAAAATATATTTCAAGTAAAAGATATTTATTATAAATAGATCCACATGTATGCAATGATAAGTAGTTTCATATCTCAGAGACTTACGGAGATAAAATTAAAAATTTGAATTTACGCATCAAATCGGAACACTTAAATTTATTTTGACGAAAAGTTGAGAGTAGCCATTTGGTTTGTAATATTTATCAAAGTTTATAAATGAAATCTAATCAAAATCGTTAGAGCCGATTTTGTTAAAATAGATTTATTATCTTTTTACCCTTCAGTAAACTACCCTTAGTTATAGGGTTGGATATCCAATTACAAAAATTTCTTGGGGCAACCCTATGAAAACCCTAGTAACCAAGTTTCAGTCCAATCGGTAAAATAATTTAGGCTCTAATTAGAGGTACAGGCAGACAGACAGATGGAAATTCAAAAAACACTTTTCAGGGTTCATATCTATTATCAATATATTGAGTTAATTTTTTTTGACTATCACAAATCTGTAAGGTAGCGAAAAAGTAAAAATTTTGATATCGGGTCCCCATGGACTCTTCGTGTTAAAATGTCGACTTCCGGTTTAGAATCTTCAATATTTTATTAGGGCTTGCACATCTATGGATATTTCATTGTTATTAAATTCCTCATTTATAAATTTTGACAAATAAAATAGGTAAATATTAACTATTGAATCAAAAATGATGGAGATAGATCATTGTTGTACAAACATTACTCCTAAGAGGTTGAAAGAAAGAGAACATACACTTTTTGAGAGACCTAATTATATTTAATTACTCTATGGCATTTGAGAATTATTTCTTTAAAAATATATAGTATATTTTTACAACTAAAGCTCAGAAAATTGTATTAATATATTTGCCAATATCTCAGAAACTGTTGGTTTTATAAAAATATATATTTCATATAAAAGTATTTTTAATAGTACTACAATTTTGAAACGCTAAGTTATTTATTATGTCAAATAGTTGTGTAGATATGGGAATTACCGCTTCTGTGAAGTAACCTGAGTCATTTTCATAGGAAAATTAAAATAACCAGTTTATTTATAATCTTAATCAATACCTAGATACGAATTTTAATCAAAATTGTTTGAGCCTTTTTTGAGAAAATTGATAGTTTCTCTTTTCGGTTTTTACTAAACTACTCTTAATTTTGGGTTTAAAAAGACACACAGACAGACGGAATACCACTTTTATGGGTTCGGGCTGTCATGAGACGTCGACATCCATCAACATTTCAGGTTAGATTTTTTTTTACAATCGCAATACTCTACCTTTAGTTTTCGAAAAGTTAAAAAGTACATATATTTACGTATAGCTTGAAAGTTATTGGTTTTATAAAAATTTGTCACATATAAAAATATTTGTACTATAAATAAGTATATATATATATATATATTTACGATGATAATTAATTTCATATCTCAAATAGTTTCGGAGATATGATAAAAAGTGATAATTTACGCATCTGACTGGATCCCTTAAAGAAATTTCGTTAAATATTTAGACAATCCATTTTGTTTACAATATTTATAAATGTTTTGAAATGAAATTTGATCAAAATCGCTAGAGCCGCTTTTGAGAAAACCGACTTTTTCTCTTTTAGCCCTTCAGTAAACCACCCTTAATTTTAGGGTATGATATCCAATTCCAAAAACCCCTCGGGTAACCCTATGAAAAACCTAGATACCAAGTTTTAGCCCGATCGGTGAAATAGTTTATGCTTTAGTTGGAGGTACAAACAGACAGACAGACGAAAATTCTAAAAGCACTTTTTCGGATCCGGGGGGGTCATGAAACGTCGAGATTAATCAAAACTCGAGTTTTTTTTTTAACGATCATAATACTTTCTCTACCTGTATGATAGCGAGAAGATAAAAAGAAATCAAGTTTGTATACACACTAGCTAGAAGAGAGTTTTATAATGGATTGAAACAATAAATGTTTATTCTATTTAAGATTGTTTCTAGGACGTCTTACTACCCATTTGGGTTATACACTTATGTATTAATTACTATAACGCTTTAGGGATTAAGAAGGTTATATTAATAGGAGGTGTACACGCATTTGCGTGGAGTGATAGTGTAAAACCATTTTGGAAAACTACCCTCACCACACCCGACTGAGATGTTAACCTCCATCTCCCAATAATTGGCAGTTTAGTCTACTGCGAGCGTAGCGCGTTAGATTACGCGGCCACCGAAGTTGGTCACTATCGAATTCATTGATTGCTTACAAATAGCTTGTACAAATAAAATATGTAGTATAGCTAGTTTCAACTTTTTTTAATATAGAAAATATATTATTTTTTACTATCCATTATTTTTGGTAAAGGACCTAGTCCCCTTTTCCACTAATATCTTTCTTTGACGTTGCTGGAGAAGTGAACGGAAGCTAATTTAATTGAACACTCCACCTCCTGGGAAAGATAGAGCACGCAACTCTAAGATGATTCTTTTCAAGCTCTAGCGCAAGTATTTTCGTCGACATTTCCATCGCGATAGGGCAACAAATGTCTAGACAGAATCTTCTGATAATTTGGGTAGATCCTATACGGTACTATCTGTTCTAATATAATATGGAACCTCTAGATGTTTACTGATGCATCGTGGTACTTGAGGGTGCTAATACGTCTCATAATTGTTTTAAACAGTTAAATTTAAAAAATGTCATATGTACTCTAGTTATTAAAACAGTCTTGTCTCCTAGACAGGAATGGTAAAACTGTGGCATGCATGCAACCCAGTGGTACACGAACATGATCCGTTTGGCACGCCGACACAAGAAAATCAACATAAAGTAAAACTTTTCTCAACTTGTTATACATTTTGATGTCAGTAATATCTAAGCAGCCAAGGCAATAAATAATATGTCTCAATGAACAATAATAATGTCAATGTACTGTACACTAATCGTCTTTGCTCGTGTGTCTTGTGAGCTGTTGAAGAGAAGTCATGACCCTAACAAAACTATATTGATTAACAAGTAACAGCTTGTTTCAAATTAAAATGGGAGATTTTATTTGTTTTTGATATTATCATTAGACCTATAATATATATATATTATTTTTTCACTGTTGGTGCTACTTTATTTTAATGAGATTAATATTGTCTAATGATACTCATGTTGACAGTTTAATTGATTCTCCTTCTTAAAATTTTGGACACTACTAAAATACTTAATTTTTGATTTGAGTAATTCATTACACCATATGTTATTTAACATTTTTATTTTTATTTAATAAACGTAAATAAGTGGTGGCACACTAGATTAGTTCAAACTCCGGCTAGTCCTCAAGTGGCACGCTGGTCGGAAAAGTGTCACGATTCCTGTAGGATAAACTTTGTTTGAGATATTATTACAAGTTTTTATTGATAGAAAAAAAATATTTTTAATTTGAGGTTATTAAAGTTTTACTAATGAATCACGAATAATTAAGAATATTTGGTAGTACTTTTACTTTATTGATACCTCTCGTAAAGAGGCAGTATTTTAATCTTCAAAAAATTTAATTCGATATTTTGATGTAAGTAGACATTACATGACCCAGAAAAAGTGTTGTTTGTAACGCTGTATTTTTATCTGTTTGTTACTGAGACTACAACCAATCAATTTTACCAGTCGGACTAAATCTTGGTATATAGGGTTTATAAATTTCGCCACAGGGGATACATGATTAAATATCTAGCCCTGAAATTAAGGGTAGTTTATTTAAGGACAGTAAAAGGAAAACTCGATTTTTTTAATTTTTTTTTTTAGTTTGGCCTCGAGGTTTATAAAGTGTGGAGTTGATTGTTTTACTGTTTGGTGGGATGTGATTCTATTTATTCGATTATGTTTATGAAACAATGTTTATTATTTCGTTTCACATATCATAAGAGTTTTAAATACATATTTCCATTTTCAATTAAAGGAGCGAGAAAATGCTTGTGATGCATCGTACCATTTACTTTACAAAGCAATGGAAATATTAGAGTGAATATAACTTATTTTATTTTTATTGAAATAGAAACAATGTTTAAGTGAAAAGAATGAGTAAGGTATTTTAAATTCATTCTAACGTGAATAGGAAATAATTTAGGAGGTGCACAATAAAAAAAGATTCATAAAGCAAATTTAAGTGCACCTGGGTGGGATATGAACCCTGGTAACGATAAATAGAGATCAAGCACGGTGAAAGTCTAACGTCTTGAACAACCTTACCACTAGCGTTGATGTTAGGCCTACTTTCTTTAAAACAATAATATTTATAATTTTAACTTTGACATATTAATTAGAGGCACAGAAAAATATGAGTTACTTATTATTGTATTTTAAAAGCAGTTTAGTGTAAGAAAATAGCATTTTGTGCAATCTACCTATTTTGTACAAAAGTGTATATTCTTTTCAGACCCAATATTGACTTATTTTATGGGTTAAATTGACAAATGAGGACTTTAATAAAAATGGGTTGACCTGATGATGTGCAACCGATATTAAAATTACAATCATTTTTAGCGGATGTAAAAAAGTATCACCCCCTCCACCCCTTCCACCAACCCCGCCCAGACGCATCACCGGAACGGCTGAGGCTTGGAAACCCATCTCCGGTTTGGGGTTACCCATCACTAAATTAATTGAATTTTCGTTTATCTCATAAATATCCTACGGAAAAATATTATACTTCTGTGTAAGAATTTATTATAAAATATTTACTACCGTGACCTAATAATCATTAACAAGGCCACCGATGTTGCCTTAATTTAGTCTTATTCTTGACTAAAATAACATGCAGCCTAATTAGAATCGAGGTGGCGTTGGAATCTCTATGGAAAGTTTGTAATTTGAGTGATGTCTATGTATGGGGAGTCAAACATAAATAGAGATGGTCTTGGAATACACATGGAAATTTGGTGTTTTTATTCCTGTGCCGGTAGTGCTTGTTGTATTAGAAGATTATTGACAATGTCTACATTGTAAAAATTATAATTCATTTAATATTTATTTATTTATTTTGTTCGCCTATTATATTTATTTCGAGTTTTATTATACTATTTTGTGTTGTCAAGAACTCTGGTGGATAGATGTAGCAGTTGGCTACACTGCTTTTAATAACCTTTTCCTCATTATATAAAGGATATTCTCATTTCTTTGGAATAATTACCATGAAGATTTCGACAATCCAAGACAATACCTTTAATTAATTTTTTTATCATCTAGGTAACGAATATATATATTTTTTTCTACCGAGGAAGCATTTAAACATAGTTTTTGGATCGATTTTGTAATCCCACGGTGCTGCAATCTAGCGATGCCAACAATAACCCCGAATATCTCCGAGTGAAAGGAAATGAAAAACCAAATATTTTAACAAGTTTCTTACTATATTGTTTAAAGGAAGCTAAATACAACAATTTTTAATTATCTTCAGTGAGGCTTCCTGTTCTAATTATGACCTCCAAATTTTTACCCACATTGATAGAACTCATTGTTTTT
Organism: Timema genevievae; assembly: GCA_902155825.1. Taxonomy (NCBI): domain Eukaryota; kingdom Metazoa; phylum Arthropoda; class Insecta; order Phasmatodea; family Timematidae; genus Timema; species Timema genevievae. Next base: position 82,156 of record CABFWO010000701.1, read on the forward strand.
CGAGTCTAATGAACTACTGTAACCTCGATTGGCATTTTTCTCGGATTTTGAAAGAGCCGCGCTAGGTTTGCTGGGTAATATTTTTAAAGGAAGAACATGACCCTGACGTCCGACGCAAAGTTGGAGTAGAAAAATGTACGTGCGGCGGAGTTAAAGTTAAATATTATGACTAAAAATCTTCTACAAGGGTCAGTGACACTCAAAAAGGACAAAAAGAATTCAACGTTCAACCTGAGCTGAAAATCACGTGTGAGAGCTACAAGACATCTGAGCAATATACTAATAAGTGTTTGTTTTGGTTCTACCTGGAGATCCAGACACTTGGTGAGAGCAATCCAAGATTTTTAATTATTTCCAACTATGCGATCGACTTCATTTTTACTACAGTCTACACTAAATAAACGTTTTAAAGGAATATGTTCTGGCCAATTAATTAAATGCAATATTTTTTACTAAAGTTATTATTTTCCATACTTTATACTGACATTAAAATAATTAACTATTTTTTTTGTGCAATTGCTATGGAGGCCATTTGAAATAACAATACAAACTGTCCTTGCTAAAAATTCTCTTTATTTTTACCTGTTGACATTTAAATTCATTTTATTTCAATAATATATTATATTTAAATATTTTATTTAAAGTATATGATACTAAAAAGGTATCCAAGTAATCATTTTTCACCTAATTTTATTCTAATATCTGTTTTGGTAACTAAATATTTTATTTACCCAATACTTACCTGTATGATTAGCAATGTTTTCATATGGAAATCCATAAGGATGTTTTTATTTACTTACCTTTCCAGAATTTATAATAATAACTACAAATAACTTCAACTTATTAGATTTTTATTAATCTCTCACACACAATCATTCCCATGTATTTTGTGGTTAAATAATATATATTTCTTTATTGTCTCTTTTTACTTTCTCTCTATCTTACAGGTAGATAAAGTATGGTGATCGTCAAAAAAATCGAACTCGAGATTTTGATGAATTTTGACGTTTCATGACTCCCTGAATCCGAAAAAGTGGTTTTTGGATTTCCGTCCGTCTGTCTGTCTGTCTGTACCTCCAGCTAGAGCCTAAACTATTTTACTGATTGAGCTGAAGCTTGATATCTAGGGTTTTCATAGGGTTGCCCCGAGGGATTTTTGGAATTGGATATCCACCCCTAAAATTAAGGGTAGTTTACTGAAGGGAAAAAAGAGAAAAAGTCGATTTTCTCAAAATCGGCTCTAACGATTTTGATTAAATTTCATTTATGAACATTAATAAATATTCCAAACAAAATGGCTACTCTCAATATTTCGGCAAAATGGCTTTAAGGGCTCCGGTCTGATGCGTAAATTAACATTTTTTATAATAGCTCCGAAACTATTTGAGATATGAAATTACTTAGCATTACAAATATGTATATATATTTATAATACAGATATTTTATCCGAAACATATTTTTATAAAATCAATAACTTTCAATCTATACGCAATTATATAATTTTTTTAACTTTTTGGACATTAAAGTTTAAGTATTGCGACCGTAAAAAAAACTAACCTGAAATGTTGATGGATGTCGACGTCTCATGACCCCCCGAACCCTAAAAAATAGTCTTTGCAATGCCGTCTGTCTGTGTGTCTATAAAAACTTAAAATTAAGGGTAGTTTACTGAAGGGCGAAAAGAGAAAAATTTGGTTTTCTCAAAATCTGCTCAAACGATTTTGATTAAAATTCGTATCTAGGCGTTGATTAAGATTATAAATAAACTGGCTATTTTCATTTTCCTATGAAAATGATTTTTAGGGTACTTTACAGAAGCGTTAATTTCCGTATCTCCACAACTATTTGAGAAACTAAACAACTTATCATTGCAAAATTGTAGGACTATTAGAAATAAAAAACTTTTATTTGACATATATTTTTATAAAAGCAACAGTTTCTGAGATATTTGCAAATATATTAATACAATTTTGTGAGCTTTAGTTGTAAACATATACTACTTAAGTCTTAACGCAATAATTCTCCAATGCCATAGAGTAATTAAATATAAGTATCTAAAAAAGTATGTTATTTTTCCTTAAATCTCTTAGGAGAAATGTTTGCATAGCAATGATCTATCTCCATTTTAGACTCAATAGTCAATATTTACATTTTTTATTGGTCAAAATGTATAAATGAATAATTAAATATCAATGCGATGACTTGAAGATCTGCAACACCTTATAAAATGTTAAAATTTTAACCAGAAATCGAAATTTTAATACGAAGTGTTGACCCTTGTGGAAGACATTAAACTGTTTGAAATGCTCTTAGGTGGACAAAGATGCGCCTCTTTTCTCATTGATTATATATCATTGTATATTATTTTATGCGTGTTCTTATGTGGAGTGGTGATGATACAATGTACATTATTCCGTTCAGAAATCTTACGAGTTTATAGAAAGAGAGAGAAAGTCTGTGCGGTGCACCGTACCATTTATTTCTAAAGTCATTGTTGTACTTAGTATTAATTAACGATAGGCAGTAATCGACCATTTTATAGATGGATTGTCCATTGGCAACCAATACCAGAAATTCAAAGGAACTACACCACATATAGTCACGCCCACGGATACCTCGAGATTAAAGTTTATTATTTATCTACCGTATTTGAATTAATAATCAGTTCAATTTTCTCATCAGTTACACCTATTTAGTTTTTTTACAACATATATATCTCTACATGTTCTACTCATCTGAGAATTTTTTTAATGTTATTTAATCTATATAAATTTTTTACTAAAAAAATATAATATTTATTCTTCTCTATATTTATCTAAGGATTGGTGCTACTCACACAAGAGTTTTCTAGTTTTAATTTTAACGTAATATCATTAATTGGTAGCAGCTTAAGTTAAAATTATATTTTAGTCAATATTTAATATCTGAAGTTATCAAGAAAAGTGTACTTATTCGTTGAGTTCCAATATACCAGAAAACTCAAGAATTTTTCAACTCAAAACCTTGCATTGTCTTAACAAAATCTCTTTACAGCAACTTTACTCACAGGTGATCAAATTGTCTCTAATGATTAATATTTAAATGCAGGTTTTTAATTTTATGTAGCTAATATAAACTAGATATAAATATATATTACTATTATATTCGTGTGAGTATAAACCGTAAGGCTAGTTATACGTGGTGGAGGAAATATGGCTGATAGCATCTGAAACAAAGTAATATTTACTCTTTCTTGTACGTGCTAAGAAATTTACGTTTAAAGAATAGTCCTATTATCATCTACAACATTTTGTTGATCTGTTTTGGCGATAATAATGTTGCGTCATTGTTCACTTGATAAATGTTTACTTTCAATTTGTAAAATTCTACTGGTAACCAGAATGAAATCAAACTAAATAATGTTTTGTTGGTGTTGAGACACAAGCTTCGTAAGTTTTTCTTGGAAACAGCCAAATTTAGTTACTAAAACGTATTTTCGAATAGTATGGACTATTTCAATTAATCATCCCCTATTAGCCTGAGGTTGTAATTGGCAAAGATATATTTGAAAATATCATTTACTAAACACTCCACTCTTATCGCTAATGTGATTTTTACGTGACTCTAAAAATAGTAAATAGTAATAATATGGGCATTAAACCGTACTCAAGAGGAGGTACTACCATCCTTAGTAACTCAGTTACTAGAATAAAAAAAAATTCTACAGTGAAATTTTCATAAAAAAAGAAACTTTTAGAAAATAAAAATATTATTGTCTGTGCTTAATATTTTTAGCACCGTGTTTTACCACCCGTTGGTGACCTGGTGGTCTAGGGGTAAGGTGTCAGACTTCTGTGCTGGGGGTCCGGGGTTCAATCCTCGGTCCCGGCACAGATTTATCTGATTGCCAAACCCTTCCTTCACCTCTGACAAGATGTGTATTAATCACAACTTGTGAATAAGAGGAATGCCAGGCCTCCACCGTGGTTCGGATTCCACGTTAAACTGTAGGTCCTCCATTTCATCTCACAATCACCCTACCATTACACATCAGCGTGAATGCTTATACGTGGTGCTAGTAATAATAATATTATCTATTGTGATTAAACACTTATGTAGGTCTACTAATTACGCTTATGGTTTTAGGGTTGAGGGAAAATGGAAACAAGTTTTTTTAAAACTACTCTCAGTCCACCCGATTAAATTCGAACATCTATTTCCCCGTCATTGGCAATCTAGTCTACTGTGAGAGTAGCGCCTTAGACCATGCGGCCACGGATGTGGGTGTGGTCAAAATTAATAACATTTTAGTAAATTTGTATTGTTATATTATAGGTATTGGTAATATGTATTTATCAAAAGTGACAGTTGTATACCATATGTCCTGACGTATGAATACACGAAAGTAGATGAAGTAACTATTAGAACATTCAGATAAGACGTTTGTCAACCTGGTACTTTCGTATCGACCGTTATTCTGTCGACCACTTGAACCTCCTATAATAGGGTTTGTCGACTGGTTGTACCTACTCGTGTCGACCACTGGTACCTTTTAGCATTTAAAGGTTTGTCGACCACTCTTTTGTCGACTTGTTTGAATGGTGCCTCCGTAAAGAATTGAAATGATCCCACCTCGTGATAAATGTTGAACAAGAGAGCAGCGCTTCCCCCACCACTTTCCGGATAATGATGTTAGAAGAGGGTACATTAATTGTCAAGGTGTTTAGTGGAGTATTACATAGAGCCTACTATACCTTGAAAAGGAACACTCCCTTATCTAAGTTTAAGTGCAATTACAGTAATATGATGGTTCAGAATTAAGAACCCATCTCACACAAACACATAGCTAGGGTAGGTAATACAGCTCGAACCAAACACTGCACCGTGGTGTCGTTTTCTGTATTCTACTCTAAAAGACGGTGAAACAGTATTACCTAATTCCAGTAAATGACAGAAAATCGTTAAAATCTTAAAATTAGAAAATAAAAGACTTATTACAACTTCACAGTTGTCTAATGAGGTAAACAAACGTAGAGCTTAATATTCTTCACATTATGATATCAACATTTGTTGAATATCTGTCAAGGGTGTCCTAGAAATTAATGGCAACTTTTTCTCTTCATTTGAAAAGTTTTTCATCTAATTCTACTATTCTCATGACACATATTCAAGAAATTTTGATATCACAATGTGAAGAAAATTAAACTCTATGCTTGTACTGAAGTAAAATTGTACTAAAAAATTTTTTTTTGCTATAAAAACTGAAAAAACACTATCCTTTTTTCACATTTTTAAATCCCCACTTTAAAAATCAATTTGAAACATTTAAAGTTATATGAATATGATTTGTTTAAGATTAGCTTTTATAACCATTCCGGCTATCTGCACTCATATTTACAATCGTAAGTAAGGAAAAGAAAATTAGAGTTTTTAAGGATATCTACGCGCACTTGTATGGTGGAAAAATGCTAAACTATTTAGGAAAATAACACTTTCAGTAATCCCAGCTCAGATTTTAATAGCAGCCTCACATGGTTCATACGTTTAGTACATGTGCCCATGAAAGTGGGTTTGAGTGGAGCTAAACAAAACCGTTATCTATCAATAAAGTTACGACAGGATAGGTTCTAACACTGTCATAACTCAAAAATTATTAAAAATTTAAGCTACGTAATGGTTCATTTATCGATACATGTACTGCACTGCAATCTTCATATACAGACATCATCATCATCAACAACTGTTTCCAGCCTGTGGCTAGATCCATTTAGTAAAATGCCTCCATCTCCCTCCGTCCTCCCACCATTCTTCCTCCAGCACCCTCTTCCACTCTCCTCCTCTCACTTGCACACTTGCTGCTATCTGTTCCTCCCATCTCTTCCTGGGTTTCTTTGGAGTCTTTTCCCTATATAATTCATATAATAACTGTCGTAAATATCACATTTTTAACTAAAATAAACACTGTAAACCTTATATTTATTAAAAGGGTGAGGATTCAAATCACTGGACACTGACGCGAGTGGTAGCATCTCTTCGCTAGGGTGTCGCGTCAAATAAGTTCGCGGCATAGGGGCAGTTGAAAGCGTTGTAAGACCGAAGTGTCGTAAATAGGGTCATGTCCATAAATAGAATGGAAAAATATATTTAATAAAATATAATTATGTAGATTTTAGTGAGAATAATTTACCATACTATTATTTATAGGTGAGCATTTTTACACGTTTATTATTAATATAATAATAATAATAATAATAATTATTATTATTATTATTTTAATAATAATAATAATAATAATTATTATTATTAGCACCACGTCATACTACCCGTTCGGGTTATACGCACTTACGCTAATGTGTAATGGTAGGGTGATTGTAAGATGAAATGAAGGACCTACAGTTTAACATGGGATCCGAACCACGGTGGAGGCCTGGCATTCCACACATTCACAAGTTGTGATTAATACACGTCTTGTCAGAGGTGAAGGAAGGGTTTGGTAATCAGAAAAATCTGTGTCGGGACTGAGGTTTGACCTCCATACCCCCAGCACAGAATTCTGACACCTTACCCCTAGACCACCATGTCACCTCACATTAATTAAATTGAAACCTTTATTATAGGTCAAACTAGTCTGGTCTGGTCCATCGGTGGCAAGGAGACCAGAGTTTGAATCCTGGATAGGTATACTGAGAGTAGTTTTCTCTTAATGGTTTTTGACTCTACCTCAACCCCAATTTGGCTACATTTCCTTTAAATTCCTAACTTCCGACATGCATAACCCCTTAGCTAAAATATCTATACAGATATCTCAGATGGGTAGTAAGACGTGGTGTACCCAAATCAAAATTATATTAGACAGTGTTTCACATAAGTTTCACTTTGACATTTCAAAGTCAAAATAATAGGAATGAGAGGGAGGTATAGAATATTTGGCAATAGTTTTTAAATGTGTACGGAAGTGTAACTCAAATATTTTGATAGAATATATTAAAACCTGAATATGTTCATCAATAAATATATATTTAAAATTATATAGCGGCTTCATAAGAAACAGATTAATCAATATACATTTTTAAGTCACTACACAATAACTTATTTGTCTTATGTTTTCCAGGTATCCTATCATAAAAACCTATTACTACCGATGTTTACTTATTTATAATAGTCTACCTATAAAATTATTATTTTTGACTGCTGTGATTTTTACAGACATAAGTTAAATGAAAAACTAATTTTAATATACTGTACTGAACAATACATATTGGCAATTGATAATAGAAAATATCAAATTCATAATTTTTATTTTAAACGACACTTTCAACAAACATATTCAAAGACATATTTGTTTTCATATTAAATGACTCCTCACAGCTATTTTGACCTTTTATGTTTCTATTTAGAATGATCTTATAACGTTAAAAATATACAAACATTTGTATGTAAATAATACTAATAATGATTGATTATAAACAAAAAATTATGATTCTAAAAATGATAATTTAGTTTTGTTTATAGTACAAGTGAGCCCTTAGTACGATTAGGAGAAAGAAGTAATAATACAGATAACGACATTAATTTATTAGATAGTTTTTTGTTCCTAAGATTAGCAACATACATGAATAGAAAATAACACTAACTTATATCATAGTCTAGTGACACATTCTTTAAATAAAATCTAGTACTGTACTCACAATGCGTACAGAAGTGGATCCAACACTTGGACCTGTGACGAGATGTATTGGTGTACTCACCTGAAACCAAGACATTTAAGGACAAATTAGTATTACCGATATACTCCATGGTAAAACATTTAAATGAAATTATGAAGTATACAGGAGGAATAGGACAAATGTCACACTACACACATTCTCCGTGTTAACAACTTTTATATCTCAAACCACATAAAGACCCAAGCAAACACGCTTTAAATAAATTAAAATATTACAGATACCTCTTTTAACAATAATCTCAACTGCATTATAAAGGTATCATGAATGAATAACAGATGGAAGCAGTAGCTCAATTTCTAATAAAATGGAACTTTTCCCCATTTTTCCCCTGTGCCCTTTATGTTTGACTATTATAATAATTTTTTGTGTTGAAATTCTGTCATTTATCAATATTAATTAATATAGCAAACAAAACCAAATCCAGAATATACCAAATTAGTATCAGACCTATAGTAACATATGGAAGTAAAACTTAGACAGCAACAGAGAGAATATTAAGGAGACTAATAACGTTTGAAAATTAAGGTGCTGAGGAGGATTATTGGATCAATAAAAGAAGGAAATGAATGAAGGATTAGCAAGAATAGAGAGATTAGAAAATGGTCCGCAGAAGCTGACATAAGATCAATCAATAGGAGCAGAAGACTAGCGTGGTTTGGCCAAGTCCAAATAAGAGGATATAGCTTGATAAAGGATGTAACTGGAAGAAGACTAAAGGTAAAAGACAACTGACAAACAAAAGGTGGATGGATAGATGGGTTGAGAGGTAAGGACGGGTAACAGGCAGGGGCGGAAGGCGGTTGTGCGTGAGGTTAAGGACCGGCTATGGTTTGAATGGCCGCGGAAGTAAGTAATTAATTAATATATACCTAAACAAGAATACATTCGATTTGTTTTATAGCCCTAATACACCCATATACGACTCAAAACTTTACTTGAAAATATCTGTAAAAACTCAGGAAAAATATTATATGGTTTAGTCAATATTAATTAAAATACTCATTTGACCAATTAGCTTAGTCAATAACGTGTATGCCTATTAAACTAAAGAGTTTGGGTTCGATTCCTAGGAAAGCCAACCAAATTTAGCTCTTGTGAAATTACTACCTCCCTGACTATCTGCTAGAAGACTGGGTGCTATGTCTATTCTAAAACTAAATTAGTCCATAAGTGGTGTGCTGGATAATCATTTGGTTCAGAAAATATAAGATAAGTTTAATAATAACAATAAAACTTAATATAAAAAGACTCAACCAAAAGATATTGGTCATATTATTTCTATCAACAAATATCTACAATTTACACAACTGTAAACAGGCCTAGATATATTTAGATAGATATATTCACTTTTAAAAAAAACCTCATGTAAAAAAGTGCAGTCAATTAACACAAAGTTTCTACACAAGTTTACTTTCTCTCGTTAAATAAAAGGCGCTAATTTATGTATTCGACAATAATGCCCATAAAATATGACCAAACATTCATTAATCTGGTAAAATGGGTTTTTGAGAGCGCCATTCCTCAAATTCATCAGCGTGGTGTAAATCAAAGCCCTTGATGATATATTAGTATTAGAAAAGGACACAACCCTTGGAGCGATAGAGAGGGTAGAGTTGTGTATATCATGTTTGGAGGCAGGTTCCTCTTGTAAAACATCGGCTAGACAATGGCGGGACTGTCAACCACAGGCCCACTTCACCCTTACACCAATACGGACCTCATTAACGTGACGTCACGAACCGAAATACGTGCGAGGGGAAGGAGGTGTGATCGTAACAGCAAAATTATCAGCGAATTGCACGTCAGCAGTAATAGTCTGTTTCAACCGGTTTTGGACAAAACAAGTAGTTCAGAAGAAATATTTATAGAGTGCGAACAAAAGGAAAATGCCCCTGTATTGATGGCCACGTGGTATAAGTGGTTAGACTCAAGTTAAATTTTGATGGCATTAACAAAATGGTCGTAATTCAAATCTCAACAAAATTCTAGGAGATTTTCCTTTTACCACACGTTACTATTGATAAAGTGTTTTTCCAATAATTTCTCCTCATAAATGTGGGTTTATTTCTTTTGAAATTTGGCTAATGCCTTAAGCCCCATCTACAGACTCAATATCTGTAAGGTGCGTAGTACTAGCAGATTGCATTGTCTACAAGGGTTGGAAACCGTTTAGTGGTGGTGTACCGAAATAATATTGTGAAGTCGCTCAGCGGGCCAACCAACCTGAGCCCACCAAAATCGTTTATATTTTTATACTAGTTCACTAGTACAAATATTAAAACAAATTTAAAGCTTGTCTTGTAAAATGTATGTGTAACATGTTTCTAAATTGAGTACATTAAATTATCTCTATTTCTCAAATATTTAATATTTTAATATAAATCAGAAAAAATACAAAAGTTATTTTAAATGTGTTTTGCAAAATTTAAGTTCTGAATAAATTTTTTGGAATTTTGAAACAAAACAATTGAATCATTGAAACATAAAACACTTTGTTATTAAAATTCTTACTCACATCAATGGTTTTTATTATAAATAAATGTTTTATATTATTTTTATTCAATTGGCTCAGCGTGCCATTAAAAATCATCCCCCGTGCCACTTTTGGCACGTGTACCGTAGGTTACCAATCCTTGGTCTACAGGGTACATATCCTTAATTCCTTAGTCCTTATCACTCCATAGAAGTTGACTCAACTTTAGCTTTCTAAGGACTCTTCGATACGGACTGCTAAGGACTACCAATCACAGTAAAGTAAGTGTACGCACATCAGAATGAAAGCACCAATGGCACTATCATAGCATTACACTAACTAGCTCATGTTTTTAATATAGTCCTATTATTTTTGACTGCACCTAACCCACCTTTCATTAAAATAGCCTATCCTGGACGTTTTATCAAACTATGTTGTGTAGTAACTTGTGTTAATAATTGTTTAGCTATGCTAACGTCTGTTTCACAGATGACGTCTGATTCCACCTAGCTCCTCTAGACAATTCTCTTTTGGAAGTTTAATTGGGCGTTGTTTCAAACTTTATCATTGGTTGGCACGGCCACGTGAATACGGATACGGATATGTGGTGTGTAGATCGGATTTCAATATTTTAAAGACTTAAAGACTATAAGAATACGTAGCTTACAGACTATGTATACTCCATTCACGGTAGGAGTTACTCTCTGAAAGATCTTTTTTCCTACCAAAATCCTACTATATAATAGATTTTTGGTAGGTAAAAAGGCCTTTCAGAAAACAATTCCTACGCTGAACAGACTTTAGATGGGGATTTTCACTTTACCCAATTGACTGAAGGGCCAAACCAGTTTGGATGGTTTAGTTTGATGGACTTTTTGTGTAACTGGTTGTAGTCACAATCCTTTATCCTTGTCATATGTTGGTGATAATACTGACTTGAAAGTGATGACGATATCTGGCAGGAAAATATCAGTATTTCAGTTATTTACGCTGATGTTTAGTGAAATTGATGATTGTTGATAAATACGAAGGTTTTTACGGGTTAAGATGATTTTATATTCCCTGGGATATGGGTACGGGTCGGAGTTAGAGTTTTTTGGTCGATAATGCAGGGTTCTTGGGAGTTAAGAAGAGGTAGGAATGTTTTCCTTCATTGTTTGGTATCATGGGATGTAGTTCTTTTACTTCGGGATTAATGGCAGTGTCCAGAATTTAATATGATGAATTTATATTAAACCAGCTTCTTATAATTATCACTTAGATTAAGTAATTACTAACTCTTGTATCAAATACATCATTAAAAGTGTTTTAGAATGGGAGGTGTTTAAATATGGTTTAGAGTAAATAAAGTAAATCATATTTATATAACAGTTTTTATGTAAATATATAGGGACTATTATACGTTAGTTGATATCTGTCCTATATACACTTTAATGAAGCTATTTCTGATATTAATATGTCCAAGCGTTTGTTCTGAGAATATCACTTTGAAAAATAATATAAACTAATATAAAATAATGACATGTTATACGTATACAAAGACAATTTACAAGACCACTAAATTCACTCACGCAATATCGGACACTTTCAGCTAGTTACTAAAATAAAATATTGGTAATTTACTTCCATAAAACATACGTCGGCTGTTAATTTGTTATCCTATGGGATATTATCGGGGAGAAAATAAAGGCACTAATTTTAAACCTTTGAAAGATCCTGATATAGCCTAATTCCTAACTGGGCTTAACCTCCTGCGTGTGCTTCTAATTTCAGTATAATCAAGAGATCTCAGTAGTGTAAACTTCAGTTATAAAAAGGCATTGTGAAAATCTTTGCACGAAGTCAGTAGTGGTGTCTAAAAAACGATCCGTTCTCTCGATAGAGTGGGCACTAATTCTTCCAAACAGATGTAATCAATCTTTTCTTTCAGTCGTAGTGAGGAATCTTTTTTCTTAACCTTTAACAATTAGAATTAGAAGATTTCCTTGACTTCACACAACATGGGATCCAACAGTAATATAAATGACCAAAGTAAACAAACGACCGAAAAAGAAATCCTCATTTGTGAATGAAACCAATTAAGTTTACAGATCGTACTTGACTTTCAAACAAATGTGGCCAAGCAATGAGATGGGAAATGACTACCATTTTGTAAATTTAGTGTTTAAATACGACACCTAGAAAATGGAATCAGGCCAAGACCTTTGACTTTTCATGTCAGTATTCTTTAAATTGAAAAATGACATTTAGACATGGGAATCGAACTCGGCCAAAACTTTAACCACTGAGCTATCCAGGATTCGTCCCTTGCTCAAGGTTATAATTAACTCATATTTAAAGGCATAGTCTGTTATGGACGTGCGGAAATCATCTGATAAATTGTGTGATCAATAAATATCACAAGCCCAGGTGTCATTTTTCAATTTAGAGATTATGATCTTTAGAATTGGGTATAGCCGTTACTAAATAATTAATAGCCTAGCTATCTAATTCATCTTTTCAGGTCACTACTAGAGTTTCACGATCCTCTAGTGTCCAAGGTCATACATGCACTCATCACTATTTAAGGTTGAATTACAAAGGAACGTGCGAGCTCGTTGGCTGATGGGAGTCATCAGAAACACACATACTGTGTCAGTATTTCGCGAAAGGTTGAACAAGCTATTTTGTTGTAGTGGTTAAGAAATAACATGTGGACAAGGAAATCAAAGAAAATATGTTTAGCTTAGTATGTCATAGTATAGTACTCACGAATGAGCTGCCAAATCAAGTGTCATGTCATGTTTAATTGAGGGCACCATCTATTTGAAGGGACTTTTCCTCCCATCACGGTGTTTCTTATGAGAATAGGGACTCTTCAGCCTCCAAGACACGAACATTATTCTCAATAATTTATTTATTTTAAATTTACTGTTGTGATTCCATTTAATAGAAATCGCTTTATTTGATTCATAAAATATTTAGCTAGACGCAATAAACCACACGATCATTCTTGATGAGTCTATGCCATAAAATACAACAAAAAGCTAAAAATAAACTCGGCTTTCATCGAACTCAGCTTGTCCTATATGTTCGTAGACACCGCATTTCTTAACCAAACCAACTAACCTCCAGGTGAACCTTCATTTCCTCCATTGTTAGAGGTGTATCTTACTTTGGCAAGAAAGACAACCGTAGGAGACCTTCTGGTCAGATATACTCTATGTCCACCGTACAAAATGGAATGATAGTAGACTCAGCTGTAAATCACACATTTTGGTAATCGCATAGTCAAGCCTTGAGGTGTCACTCTCGTAATATACTATATTCTGGGAGTTCGGAGTTCGAATCCTGGTCTGATGTACCAGGTTTTGGTTTTGCCTAAATTGTTTTTCATTACCACACCAAGCAAATTCAAATTATTCCCTACTTAGTGTTCATTTCTCATTATCAACACATTTGCGTTATTTAATATATGCGTACAATACAAACGGATAGTGCGATGTGGCGAGATAAATAATCTTCAAGCCCTGATGTTTGAACAATCCTTCCTTACTTTCCTTAATAAGGTAAAATATTACAAAATATTAATTATTTTTATTTTTAACATTTATTTTAAATTCCAATATAATATCACACTAAACTACATTCATTAATAATAATTGATAATTTAAAAAAAATACATTTTTCTAAAATTTCATTACACTGTAGTTTGAAATAAAGTTTAAGGTTACTCAAAAGGTTTGAATGACGTATGAATGATAAATTGAAAAATATGTTAATGTTGATATCTACACCTAGTGTGTTAGTTTAGCATATAATACCCTCAACAACTCCATTAAACAGTTGTTAAAAAGTATTCCAACCAAACCTCCACTAGCTTTAAGTCAACAGCTATTTTGCAGATAATTGGTGGCAGCTTCCCAAATCCTGTTTGTTTCAAATCGTACCGCCCCCCGGATTAAATAGAATTAGCCACATTACATCGTATTTGTTTTCATGGTAATCTGCTTACTTTGGTGTATGTTTATTTTACTGAGCTTATTAAAGTGATATGCCCAGTAACAAATTAAAACATAATCAAAAGTACCAATTGACTATCATTAATAAAATGAAACGTTTGTTTGTTTGTTATGAGCGTTGTCTGATATCTACCACAGACAGAGGGATGACATCTATGAACCTCTATGAACGAGCACGAGCACCTGGAAGCCGGAATTTTAAAATGTTTATCTGATTTTCTTACATTTATTAAAAACTGGATTGTAGGAAATAAAATGTAAAGTTTTGTTGTCTGTTTGAAGAAAAAAAAAAGCTGGCCAATTATGTATAACACCAGGTACTTTTGCAGATTTTTTTAATAAAATGATGCTTTGCTCATAATTATTAAGAAAGAAAAATCTCAAATAATAAAGAATATATTTTAAAAAATCACTTCCCAATAAATTGTTACAGATTACATCGATAAAAATCACTTGAACTTAATTAAAGGAAAGAAGAGAGTGAATGATTTCATTATTGATTGGCTCAATCAAGCACTATGGTATATTTAACAAAACTTATTGGGAAAAATAGAATAAATGGTTATAACTAGATACTTTGAAATATTGAAAATAACCATTCCAATTATAGTTAGTATACTAATATTGATAGAAATAAAGATCCTTCGAGAATGCCGTATCCTAATGCAATTATTGATGGATACATTTTCAAGTTAAAACAGCTCGAATATAGTTTATTAAAACTACTCTAAATAATAAAGTTAAAATAAGTTTAGTAATAAGTTTTTTTATGCTCAAAAAATTATATTTGGGGAAAATGGGGCTTTCCTTTGTCACAATATAGTTTATGATAATTTGAAAGTCGTGTGCTTGGATAAAAGGTCAGTCATAATATAATTTAATTCCTTCTAGAAAAAAAATATGCTTCTATTAATGTGTTATTACGTAGCAAGATTGTCAATATAAATATAAGGTCGTTTCTCGTAATAAGACTTAGTATTGAACCTGCAACAGCGCCATCTCTATTCAAAGCTTGTTACGAGTTTCACAAGCGCTTGTTTGAGATCGGCTGACCGCCAATACCAATAGAGTCATGGAGATAAATAAAATACAGAAGGAATTGACAGAGAGAAAGAAGAGAAAGAAAATCGAGAAAGAGGATCAGACCTACTCGAATAACTAAGAATGCATTAAGTAAATAGATTTATTGTTTTACAAGTGCTTTAGCACTAAAGACATTAATTATTAATATCTGCAATTATAACTTATTCACCCACTTATCTTTTTCCCTTTGTTATAAAATTATGCCTATATGTATGTATATGTTTATGTGCGTTTATATATACAATTTTGCGTATACATACATATATATATATACATGTAAATATATTTATACATGTATATGTATCTAAGTATAAATATACATATATGTATTTATGCATATACGTATAAATATACATATATATAAATACATATACATATCTATACATTTATACATGTTTATATATGTATAAATATGTATAGATATAATTCTCTAAATTGCTTACTATACTCTAAAATATTTTACTCCATGTCATTTTATTATGTGATTGATGTGAAGAAAGTATTTATGAGCCTGGTTAGATTATGTTAGAATATGTTAGTTCCGATGTCATTTGCTTAGATTATCTGTGTGATAGAAATGAAAGATAACATCTTCTAATTAAGGATGAAACACGCTAGCACAGATGATGGGGACTTAAGCTAGTTTTCCTCTTTCTGAATCCAGTGTACATCCCGGAGAAAACAAGGAATGCAAGAAGTGGGAGAGAGAGTGATAAAAGCGATGAAAGGAGTTCGAAGAGACTGAGAGGAAGGAAGATAAAGAAGAAAGGAGGTAATATACATACAGTACGTTGATTGTCTGGCCACAGGTGGGTATTGTACTGCTGGGGTCGTCTTGGGGATTAGGAGCGCAGGGGAGGTCAGAGGTCAATATCGTTCAAACTCTGTACAAGGTCAAACGGGCTTCTATTAAACACCAGCTGTGAAGAAATTATCTACTTCCATGATCAAATGAAGGTAAAATCCATTCCAATAAAATAAATATTTCTTAAAATAAATATGTTTTTCAAATGATATAATTTGTAATCATGTACAAATTGCTTTCATTTAATTCCCTGATAATTTCTCTTTTATCTCATTTTGTAGCATACAGTTTCGTAATTTAGAACTGGTTTGGTTTTTTTAAAGCCAACTCTACTCATTAATTTGATTTTTTCCAAATTTAACATTGCAAATATTTTCTTGAAATGTCTATATCATGACGTTTCTTGTTTTGACGGTACTGTTTGTCGAGCCAACACCAACTAGCTGCGCATAATAGTTATATTTCTTTCATTTTAAAATGATTATTTTTACTGTTTGCTGCTGTTGATTGTTTAGTATGATAGAACTGTGCTACTTGTATAAATACACATTATATAATAGTAGGATACAGAGATGTTAGCCCTGTCTAGAGATGCAATATCTTCAGTTGAGTATGTTTCCGTGACAACATCTTAACAGATAAGTGGCTTCAATAGCTCAATATTTATCAAATAAATTCACTAAATATGTCTTATTACTTCAAGTATAGATATGAAAGCCAAGTATTATGTTTTCCTTTATGCTACTCGTGTCACTGTCCATTCCATCTAAACGAAACCTACATTAACTAGGTATGACACCTTGGTCTAGTTTCATAGTCAGACTTAGTACTCCTCAAGTGTGGCGCTATACTAAATACAAGACAACACCTACCTAG
This sequence comes from Timema genevievae, assembly GCA_902155825.1. Lineage (NCBI taxonomy): Eukaryota > Metazoa > Arthropoda > Insecta > Phasmatodea > Timematidae > Timema > Timema genevievae. The sequence continues at coordinate 99,100 of CABFWO010000701.1, forward strand.
ACCAGAATGGAATGGACCAGTTTCATAGCCAGACTTAGTACGTCTCAAGTGTGGCGCTGTACTAAATACAGGACAACACCTACCTAGACTAGAATGGAATGAGCCAATTTCATAGTAAGACTTAGTACGTCTCAAGTGTGGTGCTATACTAAAAACAAGACAACACCTACCTAGACTAGAATGGAATGGGACAGTTTCATAGTCAGACTTAGTACGTCTCAAGAGTGGTGCTATACTAAATACAAGACAACACCTACCTAGACTAGAATGGAATGGGCCAGTTTCATATGTTAAACTGGCCCATTCCATTCTGATCTAGTTAGGTAGGCATTTATTCTTTAAAATTGATGAATTAACGGCCAGGAGCTGGGTGCTGTGTCTTGTTTTAGTATATAAGTCATGTGCTGATATAATCATTATTACTATTATTATTATTATTAGCACCACGTCTTTCTACCCGTTCGGGTTGTACGCACTTACGCTAATGTGTAATGGTAGAGTGATTGTGAGATGAAATGGAGGACCTACAGTTTAACGTGGGCTCCGAACCACGGTGGAGGCCTGGCATTCCACACATTCACAAGTTGGGATTAATACATGTCTTGTCAGAGGTGAAGGAAGGGTTTGGCTATCAGATAAATCTGTGCCGGGACCGAGGATTGAACCCCGGACCCCCAACACAGAGGTCCAACACCTTACCCCTAGACCACCAGGTCACCTTAGATATAATCAGTTGGTTTAGAAGGTGCTCGTAAAGTACACCCTCCCCAAAAAAACTACTAATATGACACATTCTAGTTAGAAGGGGAAGAAAATAACCAAAACGATCAACTAAATCGCCCACAGTTTATTCAGACGGGATTAAATTTCTTGTCTGTTAAGCCACCAATGCTATGAGATGAACTAATGTTGAGATGTTAGATCATTGTATCAACAACAGTTCCTGAAATGATCAAGAGCAACCCACACCAGCCAACAAAGTTAGCAGGTTAGTCTTGTCTAGTTTGCTGATGATTCGGAGGTCAGAGATCAAATACCAGAAATATAAACGTGTTCAAGGTTTACAACGATATGCAATATTAACTTTTCATATTGGCCAATGTTAAGTGTGCAGAAAGCTTAAGGTGAGATTGAAGGAAACGTGATTTTCAGATCCATATATTTACAGTTTTTATAACAAAATGTTATTTGGACAAAATAAATGACGTATTGCTCAAGTTAATATTTATTTTTAACTATCTACATGCTTTTTTTTTAAATATCTTTCATGGGCATTTGGAACTTAAACAGGACAGGGCCCAGAATTCGATGAATTAACGATTATTAAAAAATGAGTTAAAGATCATAAAAAGAGATTTAAAAATATGAACAAAAAATCGTAATCAACAAACACGACTAAATAAAACACACATACAAATTTAAACTAAAAACTGAAATCGTGAATAAAAGCCTTTAACAACTAAACTCTTGCATCATATAAATAGGGCTTATAATATTGATTTACAAATACTCTATAGCTTTAGGATTAATAGTTATTCACCCGCTTCGGGGGATACAAGATTTAATGCGTAGCTCTCGTTGTAAGCTTGACTGCTGGTAGTGGGTAGACCGAAGTTATAATCTCGGTCGGGTGTACTGAGAGTGGTTTTTTTTCAAAATTGTTTTCTGCTCTCACTTCACACAAACGCGGGTACACTTCATATAAATATAACCTTCTAAATCCCTAAAATAATTAGTGTAATTAGTACGTAAACGTATAAACCGAACGGGTAGTAAGACGCTGTGTTAAAATAAATAGATATTATCTTGCAACGCAACCCTCTCCAGTTTAGTAGCTGTGTCACACCGAGACTTTTACTTTTGTAGCACCACGTGTCACCACCTATTCGGGTTATACGCTTATAAACTAATTACGATAGTGATTTTAGAGAGATTGGAAAGGCTATATTTAGGAAGAAGAAGGATTCAAATATTAGATGACTTGAAGGAAAGAAGAAAGTTCTGGGAGATGAAGAAGGAGGTAGAGTACTGGGTTCATAGGCGGTTTAAGTTCGCTGACAAAAGAATTTTACATGTCGTAGGACAGAACACCTAACATGCAAGGAGGATACAAATTTCATTGCCTACGTTATCTTCTCATTATGTGTGTTAAAAAAAGTAGACTATGTTTAATATTTATGGATTAACAAAATATTGATAATATAAAATTTACTTACTAAAGATAGATACTTTAAAAATGACTAAACAAATAACGCAAACTGATAAAATATTACTTAAAAATCAAAAATGAAGAAATTAACAAATTATTACCTAAAAAGAAACGTGTCTGAAACCAGGGAATCATGAATCATAATGTATGAACATATGAGCTTTGGCTGGGATGATGTATAAAAAAAGACATATCATTAAAATTCAAGCGATCCGCAAGACATATGTTCAAGAAGTGCTCAGGATACTATGTTTGTGTGTGTTTTTCTTTTTAATAACCACGGCTTACTACCCATTCAGGTTGTACGCATTCATGATCATTACTCTAATTGGGTAGGGATGAGGAAGGAAGCATTTAAAAGGTAATATACCCTCATTTGTGTGGAAGGAAAGTGGAAAATAATTTATGTAAAATCACCCTCAGTAGACCTGACTGGAATTTTAACCCCTAATACCCCTTCATAGGCAGGCCAGTCCAAAATGAGAGTAATGCCCTATAGCATCTAGCCATATGTGTGGTTCATTACACTTAATATTCTAGGTCAACAAATGTTTATTGTTTTAAAAACTTAAAAAATACTGACTTTAACTTTTATTCCCTTTATTCCACCATCGGCCAGAAACATGCACTGTAAACCTAACAATAAAATAAATGGTCATGGCATATTTTAAAGCTAGAATCATGTTGCCGTCACATATGCCATTGTTCCATAGAAGGCCGGGTCTGGGCGAGTGTAAATAACATGGGGTGAAAACAGATTTCCAGGAGATCCCTTGCCGGCCGCCGGGGGGCGAAGTCAGAAGGGTAAAGGGGTGAAGGAGCTCTACTGAACGACAGTGAAACGTTTACGTGCGCTAAGCTCGTGTCGAAATGGGTTTCTAATCCATCAACACGCTAGCTGCCAGCTTGTTACATCTACCAAGAGTAAAAAAAAAAAACTTACTAGATTTAAAGGCAAACTCTTGTAAAACTCATTTTCAAGAGACGATGAAAATATTTACACACTATCAAATACAAGGATGAATATAAAAGATGTTATTACTTTGTAAGGATTTATTATGTCAATAAAATAAAAGCTGTAATAACAAACATATTATTTTATCTACACACTTTTTAGGGTGTGATTCAAAGATGAACATTAAAAGGGATATTTTTTTCCATTTAAACTTAGCTTTTAATAAATATCTATATATATAAATTTATGTATTTATTTATATAACTCTAATTATATTTATATCTATATACACAGTTTCGAACTACAATTTAGGGCTGTGATTTTCAACCTTATCCAACTTAGGGTAAACTGGACAGAGGCCCCAAAATAGCAAAGGCATACCATGAGATTTAGAAGAGGCGATTTATGATTAAGAAATGAGTAATTAGATTGTGTTTCAAGGTTCAATAACAAAAACTCTAATAAACGAAGTGGTAGGGTCAAATACATGATAAAACTCTTAACTTCTGAAAAAAAAAATCTGTTAGAAGTGATTTTTGGTAGCTTACCTCTTGAACTACAAGTTTTTATAATCAGTCAAGACCATTCGAATGTTAGAATTTTAATAATTATTATTGATCTTACTAAACCTATTATTTAATTTTATTAAAATAATTTTGACATATATGGAAAAATATTAATTTTTATTCCAAATATTTGTTTTTGGTCTTCTTTTTATATTCCCTCAAACTGACAAATTGACCCTTCATGGAACATCAATGTTCCGCGGGACACCAGTTGAAAGACGTGCATTTAAGTTTATCCGTGCATATTTACATTAATAATTAAGAAATGGTGAATGTAAAATTTAAAGGAAACGTATTCTCATTTTAATGGAGAGTAAGAGTGTAATATAATTTAGATAAAATCAGCCTCAATACACCCGAGGGTTTTCGAACCTTATTCTCTCCGCAATCAGCAGTCCATTGTTTTGTGAAAGTAACGACTTAAACCGTTTTACCCCCGGGATATAGTTTTAATTCTACCTTCTTTTTTCACCACGTCTTACTACCTGTTGAGTTGTAGTAAAGAGGTTATCTTTAATATTTAAATGTATCCATTATATGCTTTAATTGAAATCTGCCAACCATCGACGATTCAAGTGATTAAGAAATATGCATGCTTGGACTCAATTCTCAACTGGATGAACACTTTAATTTCTCCTCAAAGTGAGGTTTCTCGTAAGATCTCCGGGTGGAACCTGGTTGTTTCAATCTATAGTCCCTTATTTACACTGTATAGACCTTTATTATACTAAATCGTTTTAACTAAAACTGACATTTTAAGTAGAAACCAATAGAAGTACTGAAGAGGAAGGCAAGGAATCTTCCTTTGTTGGTAAATAGAACTGCTTTTAACAACTAGTGGCTCTTTCTGGGTATTATCAATTACGTATTTAAGGTGGTGAGAAAATACACCATTTTGTTGAATAATACAGGTTTTAAATTGGTGTAAGACATGGAATGATATTATTTTAAAATTAAATTTTATCAAAATAACTCCAGGTTAACATTTCTTGCCCCCCCCCCCTCCCCACCCGATCCTCTCCAACAAACTACTTCTGCCTTGAAATAAATAAATTTAATATTACCCGCTTCAGTGGCTGAATGGTCTAAGACGTCACTATCGTGTAAGACTGGCTTATTGATGACCGGGAGATTGGGGTTCGAATCCTAGTTGGATCTACTGAGATTGGTCTTTCATTAAAGGTTTTACCCCTCTAATTTCACGCGATTGTGGTTTAGAGTACCTGTAAAATGCTTCCTTGCTCATCCCTAGGTCATTAGAGTAATTATCATACATACGTTTAACCTGGTCGGGTAGTAAGGCGCAGTGATAGATTATTTTGACATGGTTATATAAATAAAACAACTTTATCACAGAGTTTAATGAGAACATCAGGAATGTTTATTACAAGCCATCCCAAACTTATAATTTCAAAGGTAAAATAGCAGAATAGTAATAATTATTAATATAACCTTTAAAAAAATTCTAATAAATGTCACTTCTAAGAATGTAATTTTCTTTCAAATGGATGACAAATATCTGACTTTTTAATACAATGAATAGTTCTATTAACGATATGTAAACATAAAATGATTTTAAAATATTTTAAAATATTATTTTGAGTGTTCTTTTTATTGACACCTTCAACACTAAGATTTCATATGACTTATTATAAATAACCAAATTTGGAAAGATAGTTTATAGGAAACGCACCTGAATTAGCTTGGAAAGAGTGTGTGAAAACCCTATAAGCAAACCTCACGAGCTAGCCACTTCCAAAGCAATCAGTCGGGATTTGAACCTGAATCTCCCTATCACAAGTAATAATTATTATTCTGCTTCGAGATTGAAGTCTTACCTCCGTGACCAATAGCGTGTGTGTTTTTTGCTATCAATCTCTTTCACAAAATGATCCATTATTTAAGGCTATCTTAACATTGAATTACACAGGGTCCTGAGAAGTAATAGGGTAATATGAGGATTATAAGTGGTAATGGTAGTATTGCATGCTTTGGTTTAGAATTTTATCACTCATTTTGGTCAAGAAATACATATAATTATATTTACTAACATTTGTTGACGTCAATCCAAGATTTTACTGAACTGATGTCTTGAATCTATAACACGTCATCTTCTTCAAAGATTGAGATATAAATATGTAAATAATTCTTAGATATTGTACGAAAATACACCACACAAACTCCTTCTTGTAAGACATCCAAATGTATAATATTTATTTAACCTCAAACATTTACTACTACTGTTAACCCGCCTCGATGGCGTAGTTGCCTAACGCGCTAGTCGTTTTGAGCCAGACCACCGAGGACGGGGAGATCAAGGTTCGAATCTCGGTCGGGTGAACTGGGGGTGGTTTTTCCTAAATGATTTTCCACTCTCCCTCCACGAAAATGCGGGTTCACTTCCTCTAAATACAACCCTCCCAATTTCAAATCCATTAGTGTAATTAGTACTTTAGCGTATAACCCGAACGGTTAGTAAGACGCGGTGCTAAAATTAAATTAATTATTAAATTATTACTGGTAATAAATTTTTTAATTTCTACATTGCGTCAAGATTGTACGAATATATTAATAACGCTAGTGTTGTAGAGATGAGGAAGGTATAATTTATAGAATATATACCTGAATTTTAGTGGAGGGTGAATATAAAACCATTTATTAAAACATAGCTCTCAGCACTCGTGATTGAATTTCAAACCCCCACCTTTTATCCATGTTCAACAATTCAGCCTATTGCAAGATTGATGCCTTAGAACAGCTTTTGTCAACCTTTTTAATATCGTGGGTTGAAAAAATTGTTATGAAAAAAATCTAGCCAAGAATGTACTTTGTGTTTCTCATAAGTTATAGCAAATATGTTAGTAAGCTGTTGTCGATCTTGGTGGTATTGGGGAAAAGTGCTTGTCTCAGGACCCGGTGATAGTAGTATCGAATCAAGTCGTGGTTGACATTTTTATTTTTAGCGATAAACATCAATAGCACAGCTTCCTTCGGTGAAGAAGTAAAGCCGTTGGTCCCGTGTCTATTATAACATGTAAAGGAACCCTGGAAGGTACGTGAAAATACCTTACTAACTTACCTGTAAAATTGGTAGGCTCTTTCGCTATCGCTCATAGTAGTTCTCGTGTAGGGATATATAATCACTCGATCCAGAAATTTCACGTTAAATACTTCAAATGAATTAAATAAATATTAATCTATTTTTATGAACACATTAGTTGTATGGATAAAAATAGACTAATATGATTTGTTATTGTTTGTTTGCTAGATCTTTTGCAGGAGAAATGGATCCAGTCATTGGACCCGATTCAGACCCTAGATAAAAGTTTACCGACCATTGCCTTAGAGTATGCTGCCATCAAAGCGGATGAAGAATTAATTGAATTGGAAAATAAATGGGATCATTTGTTTTAATAGTAGGTCGCCGTACTTTGGTGGTACAACCATTTTAAACAAGGTTTTTTATAATACAAAGATAATATTTACATACTAGACACAAATAGCTCTAATGTGTGTCAAAACTATCAACTATAAGGAAAATCAATTTAAAAATACAACCAATCACCGTATTTTTTTTATAGCCTTAGGCCTATATGAATAGTGAAATATGAATATGAGGGCGCATTACAATTGGGCCACGTAAATATGTTATGATCTGCGTTTAAAATTGGTAGCGTTAATCCCGAATTACAATTGGGCTACGTAAACATTACAGTTGGGCCACGTATACCAGTTATAAGACAAGGTTGTCCATGGACATGTAAAGACATGTACTGTACATCCAAACTAAAGAAATCACTTCGTGTAGATTTCCAGTGATTGAAACATGGAAGGTTCGTTTATGTGGAGTGAAAGGGGCAAAAATTTGCTTGTAATAAAAAGTAAGAAATTTTCTATGGCTCATGCTGCTACCGATGGTAAAGTTCGCTGGAGATGTGCAAACAAAAAGTGTTCAGCAAAAGTGTACACGGACAATATAAACAGTAATGTTATTATCGATGGTGATACAAATCATAATCATGAAGTGGTGAAAAATATAATTCGACAAACTATAAGCAATGGGGTAAGGGGAAGAGCTAGGGAAAATTTATGTGAAAGACTATCGAAACTCATCCGTTCTGATTTGGTGAAACACAATGCAGAAGATATTACAACGCATGGTAATGCCTTGGTACAAAATAACATTTACGTAGCCAGACGCGATGCTGTTCTGAAACTGCCGAATCAAGAAGTAACTTATTAAAGGCTGTTAAAGGTGAGTGACTCTTTGTGATAGTTCAATATGGTTTTTCATTAAATAAAATTGAGGTGGTAATTATAAGAAAGGCCCATACGTGAACAATATGTTTAGAGATAAAAGGGGTTGAAGTTCAAAAGAAAATATTGTAATCGTTTATAAAATCCATCTCAAGGTAATGATGAATCTTTACCTTCTATGTGAGCCCCAACATAAAAAAGTGGGTTATTTTTTTCTATCTGTCCCCATGTCTATATGTAACAGGATTTTTTTATTGTTATCCTAACCCTAAAATTAGGGGTAGTTTACCAAAGAGTGTTTTTTAGAATAATAATATTTTTTTCGAAAATCACTCTAACGATTGGGCTAAAAATATATTTCTAGGATTGGTTTTATATGACGAATAGCCATGTATCATTGTTTTTTAGGCAAACACTCATTTAAGTTTAGTTTAGTGAAGGGAAACTTTAGTAAATTCAAGATATTAAAAAAAACAGCTCTAACGATTTGTTTCCAAATGGGTATCTTGGGAGTTTTTGAGCTGAAAAATAAAACTTTATACTGGTTTTTTGGTGTAAAAAATATTTTATAGAAAGTGTACTGATGAATGATTTTTCAAAATTGACTAAAACAATCTTTTAAAAATTTTGTTCAAAATTGGTATGTGGGGACTAGTTTACATGATAGTACATGTTTAGTTTTCAAAAATAAATTAAGATGGCTTACTTATGATAAATTTTATGAAATTTGATTTTATTTGTATGGCGTTTAAGAATTAGATCACCATAAATATCTAGTAACTATTTTTCATGATATATAAGAATATATTTTCTATTTTTGCAAATTTGAATAATTTGAAAGTAGTTTATAAATAACTAATGTTTGAAAATTTAAATTAAAAATACCGTGTTATCATTGTATTTAAAATTGCAACAAAATTTATAGTTATTTTCATACTAGGCTTACTATCACAACACATATATCCTTTTGCTTCCAACAGAAAAAATATAGGAAGAAATGCAAATCACAATTCAATTATTGGTTTTGTCTCTTTGTGTTTCAGATTTTAACCCAAGAGCCTATAGAATGGAAGAATTTTATCTCATTGTCTAAAAGTTTCTCAATATCATAGTGTTCTCCAGCTTTACGAATCTTAACTTTCTGTGTTTCATAGAGTCAATTTTTTTTAGATGGAACTTTTCAATTCCGTGCTAAATTTTTTCCGCAAAAGTTTACGATCCATGGTTTTAAGAATGGGTATTATGTACCGTTAGTATTTGGTGTATTGCCTTCAAAGAGAATATCAACGTAAATTTAAAAAAATTGTTAGTAGAGAAATATTCTCAATTTAAACATGTTTTAAACCCTAAAAATGTTGTAATTGATTTTGAGCGAGCAATACATGAAGCTGTAATCATGCAATGGTCAGGGGCAAACATTGTCGATTGCCAGTTTCATCTTGGCCAAGCATGATACTGACACATTCAGTCCCTTGGTTTATCTAAAATATACAGCAGTAGAACTTTAGCTAAAGGACAGTATCTAAAACATTTTTCGGGATGCAATTCTTAGAACCAGAAGGCCTTGGGGAATATTTTGTGTCTGAAATGGTGGCAAATATGCCCGAAAACGAAGAAATACATAAATTCTTTGACCTCATTGTAGACACATATATTGATGAAGAGTCACAATTTCCCCCAAACATTAGGACGACCGCATTCGAATCTATATCTGGGACAACAAACGCGTGCGAATCCTTTCACTCGCAGTTAAATTCCTAATTTTATTTCTCTCATCCCTCTTTATATATACTTATGGACATTTATATTAAAATTTGGTCAGCAAAAAAAAGTCACTAAAAGAGTGAGGAAATAAATTAGGGTAAAGCAGACTTCATAATGTCGAAAATATTACTTTTAAATAATGGATTAATAACCAAGTTCCAGTTTGTAAACGCACTTTCCTACACATTTTTACCAAAAATAATACCCGCCTCGGTGGCGTAGTTGGCTAACGCGCCAGTCGTGTTGAGCTCGACCGCCGAGGACGGGGAGATCGAGGTTCGAATCTCGGTCGGGTGAACTGGGGGTGGTTTTTCCTAAATGGTTTTCCACTCTCCCTCCACGCAAATGCGGGTTCACTTCCTCTAAATTCAACCCTCCCAATTCCTAATCCATTAGAGTAATTAGTACTTAAGCGTATAACCCGAACGGGTAGTAAGACGCGGTGCTAAATATTATTATTATTATTATTATTATTTACCAAAAATACACCCGTAAAGTGTTTGGCATGGTTTAGCATTTATTGGGTATCAAATACTAGTATAATTATACCAGTAAGTGAGCCCAAATATAAAAAGGGGACTTCTTATTCTGTCTCAGTACGTCTGTTTGTACCAGAATGTTTTTTGGATTGTGACCGTAGCCCGTATTCCTAAAATTAAGGTTAGATGTGTTTATACGTCTATGCACAACCTTGTGTAATAACAGGTATATGTGGCCCACTGTAATGTATTTAAGTTTAATAAATCTATATCTTTTATAATCCTCCTGGTCAACGAATGTGGCTCAATCCACTTATTGGGGAAATTGGTTTCCCGGCCCAATTGTAATACTCCTGAATATGAATTATGAAAAATTGTATAGATACCTTTAATATCACTATTTAAGATCTATAATTACTGGCTTTGCACGTATTAACATAAAAATTTGCCAAGTTTTAACAACCTAGGTACATGATAAACCAGCTATGATTAAATAAAAAGGCTTATAATGTATTTTAGTGCTGCACCATTTTCTGGAGGTTCCATAGGTTGGGCTAAAACAGGGCGATTTGTTTCAATTTGTCAAAGAAGTTTTGTACCGTTGATGTAATTAATTAGTTTGTAATTTCAGTTGAAATAAATATATTGTTAGAGAAATAACAGGTTTTAATGACACGTAATTACAAATTGTATATATACATATAAACATACTAAATTCATTTCCTTGAGATTAGTCGTGTTAGGATATTTGATTAGTTATTTTAAACTTATATACATACCTAATAACGTGAAAAACACCTAAAAAAAAAAGAAAAACAGATTCATATTATCATGAGTGAGTTTTACGAAAATGAATTTGTTGTGTTGAGGTTATGTATTGTTTAAGCTTTTTAAAATATTTTTACTGGTTGATTATTATTAATTTAATGTTTCTGATTGATTTTCGTAAAATCATATGAATATATATTTACTACAATATTATTCATATATTCCCTTTGGTTTATTCATACACTTCATAGGTTTTATCTATTTATTTATTTAATGGTATAAATTAATGAAGAGTTTATTAAATAAGTAAAGAATCATTTTAAAATAATATAATTTGATAATCGTTACGTAGGATCTACTTAGAGTAGATTTTAGGATTAATTTTATATTCATTGGATTTATTATCATTAAATATAATCAATATAGTAATTTTAAATACCTCTTACTATGGCGTAAGCAAAATTATTTTTTCAAAACCCTTTTTATCGTTAACTTCGGACAAAGTATCGTAACTTTTCAAATACTTCTTCCAAAGAGTAGCTTTAAATTATTTTTGTAAGGATATGTAGATTTATTTACTAAAACCATATATAAGTTATCTTTACAAAAATTAAAGGTGTTTCTTTTTCAGTCTATTTTCGTACAAGTCTGTTAAAGTAAATAACTTTAACCGAAGAGTTAAACCAATGGTTCACGTTGCCTTCATGCCATCAAGCTGAGAAATAACTGAAGCCAAGTAATTTATCAGTGTGTAAAACACGTGCAATGACCCTGAAAGCTGTGTTGTATATTATATACACGTGTGTGTTTTTATACTAGAGGCAATTTTTCTGGCTGCCTGTCACCCTACGAACAAGGAGACGTGCTAAGCGAACCTCCGGCTAATATTCATTCCAGGATTATTTCAGCCAATTATTGGCCCACACTCTTTTAAAATTACTATAGTTAAAATATTTCCAATATTGCAAAATAAGTAGTTCAGCTATCTTAAGTTAATACATATCTAAACATTTAATTTTCGATGGGTTTGATCTGAAAAGCATTAAGAAAATGATCGAAGTATCGACCGATTAAGTTTCTTTTATTTATATTTTCTAAATTTAATTTGAGATAACGAATCTGTATAGTACATACTAAAATACACGTAAATAGTTAGTGTTTCTAAAAATATATTTAAAAAAAACAAGAGGTCTGAGGATTTATTCGCGTCAAATAGAAGCATTAAAAAAAGGATCAGAACTTTGCATCCCCAAAAACTTTTTATGTGTGTTGTTTTGTGCATTTATCTGTAAATGTCATCAGAATTTGTTTAATCCCCTAAGTATTGAGAAATAATCAGCAGAGTAACTTGCCGCCGTTCCTGAAAAAAAAAAGTTCTGTTTAAATACCTACCTTTGGGACAGACGGACAGACGCGCAGACATGGCCGGATAAAAGAAACGGTCCCGGAATGCCGGTTGCAATTTTCTTTCATTTCCCACAGGGACGGTCGTGTGTAAGGGAGTGCATCGGGCTGTCGGATGTGGAAGCGTCGCGGTGCTTACACGGCGTCACATTTAGAGATATATGGGTGCGATAAACACAATGTTCTTCAGGATAGTGTAGCTGTCTTTGGTATATATGTGTACCAGAACTGGCGTTTAGTGCTAACAGGCTTTTAACCACACCAGTAACAAGTGCCCCTCCTTGAGGTCAAGTAGCCCATATTTTGGATTAACTGAAAATTAGTAAATATAACGTTGGTTTGATTATGGGTAGTGCTGGTGATGATTATTGCTATTTATATGTATGATGAATCCTTTTTTCCGGTTAATAATTTGCTTTTCATTGAGTGCGTATTTTAATCACGCTAATAAAAGTATATAGTTCAAAGAAAATGTTCATGTATTTGAGTTGGTCTGGAGTGGTAAACCATTTAATCAAAACCACCCTTAGTATAACTGTTTGGGATTTGAACCATGATCGTCCCATCACAATACGACTAAACTAGACATGTCCAACACCAAGTTTGTCTTCCCACCAATGAAGGTACTGTTTGTAAATATCTAGGAACTATGGCTGGATATTTAATACTAAGTTCACTGTCCTAGGTTAAGATAATTCTGAATTCATGTGATGATATAGTTTTTGTATTTATAAAATGCTAATTTAATACACTAATAATATTTAAACATTCAAACAAAGGGTGTAAACTCTAGAGTTTTATCTGCGATAGTGAAAGCGTTTTTATACTATTCAGAACTCAGTCTTATATAAAGCCACAATTTGAGGAAGTTTTTATTTTAGCGCCGTCTCTTACCACCCGTTCGGACTGTTCGCTTATCATCTAATTACGCTAGTGGGTTAGGTATTGGAAAGGTTGAATATAGAGGAAATGAACACGAATTTGCGTGGAGGGAGAGTGGAAAACCATTTAGGAACCCCCAGTTCACTCGAACGAGATTCGAACCTCGATCTCCCCGTCTTTGGCAGTTTAGCTCAACATGAAACCAGTGCGATAGCTAAGTACGCCACCGAGGTGGGCTAGCCCCCAGTGTAAACAACTCTTTCAGGAGCTTATCCAGCTCTGATAGTGCTAATTAGCGATTACTTGGAAAGCAGTGTTCATTACTTTAATTGGCTTTAGATTTCCTCCCGAGTTCCTTCTTAAAAATGATGCTTTAATTTAAATTGTACTGAATTTTATAAGGATGGGATGGAAGTGAATGCTATTTAGAGTTCGTAATTTTATATATGTAGTCCAAATATTTATTTTCTTAAAAATAAATAAAATATTGTTTAGTAGATACATTAAGTTTAAGTTTCTAGTATTTAGCCCAACATTACTTGAATATCTGCCGTAAACATTACGTAATTTTACCAGGACTCTTTCTCTTGATTTAAAACGTGTCTTGTCATTGTAAAATGCCGTGATAATCATCATTAATATTAAAGAACCATTGAGGTTAAAATGTATGCAAAATTTAACAAATATAGTTTCTGAATTGCTGGATTAACTATGGAGATTTTTTTTTGCATATAAAATCTGCTAGAATATTGACTATAAGTAACGTTTAATATCATCCCATCATAAATGTTACCCTTCTCATTTAACTGTATGAGTTAGCTATTTGATAATAGATAGGACACTGACACTAAATAATAAAAGTAAAAATGGGTTGTGTCACTTTCATGATAAAATATAATTTTTAAATTTAAATTATCTTATTAGATTTAGCATTGGAATATAGTGGAATTCTTTGGAATACTTAATTAACCCAGAATATGCTTTTATGTTAATTAAAATATATGTCTGCATTTATTTAGGAAAGGCTTAATCCTTAATCCCCTATACCTTTCGCCTTTGCGTTAAACGTATTTGGTAATAATGTATACCTCTCACTGGTATTTTATGTTATCTTGTCTATCTTGTTTGTTTTGTAACGTAAATATTTCAAAGTAGACTCTCTGTTGTCAACAATAACAACATTTAGTTCAAAACAATAAAGGACATTCTAAATACGGTCCACAGCACGGACTTTGTCCCACTTTTATCTTTAAATATACATTTACTAAAAACTCCTAAGATTTGTGAAACGAAATAATAGGTGTATTATATATTGTTGTGGAAACATAACAACAAAGATCATCAATGAAAATAAATAGTACGGCGCACCGCACAGACTTTCTCTCTCTTTCTATAAACTCGTAAGATTTCTGAACGGAATAATGTACATTGTATCATCACCACTCCACATAAGAACACGCATAAAATAATATACAATGGTATATAATCAATGAGAAAAGAGGCGCATCTTTGTCCACCTAAGAACATTTCAAACAGTTTAATGTCTTCCACAAGGGTCAACAATTCGTAATAAAATTTCAATTTCTGGTTAAAATTTTAACATTTTATAATGTGTTGCGGATCTTCAAGTCATCGCATTGATATTTAATTATTCATTTATACATTTTGACCAATAAAAAATGTAAATATTGACTATTGAGTCTAAAATGGAGATAGATCATTACTGTACAAACATTTCTCCTAAGAGCTTTAAGGAAAAATAACATACTTTTTTAGATACTTATATTTAATTACTCTATGGCATTGGAGAATTATTGCGTTAAGACTTAAGTAGTATATGTACAACTAAAGCTCACAAAATTGTATTAATATATTTGCAAATATCTCAGAAACTGTTGCTTTTATAAAAATATATGTCAAATAAAAGTTTTTTATTTCTAATAGTCCTACAATTTTGCAATGATAAGTTGTTTAGTTTCTCAAATAGTTGTGGAGATACGGAAATTAACGCTTCTGTAAAGTACCCTAAAAATCATTTTCATAGGAAAATGAAAATAGCCAGTTTATTTATAATCTTAATCAACGCCTAGATACGAATTTTAATCAAAATCGTTTGAGCAGATTTTGAGAAAACCAAATTTTTCTCTTTTCGCCCTTCAGTAAACTACCCTTAATTTTAGGGGTAGATATCCAATTCCAAAAACACCTCGGGGCAACCCTATGAAAACCCTAGATATCAAGTTTCAGCTCAATCGGTAAAATAGTTTAGGCTCTAGTTGGAGGTACAGAAAGACAGACAGACAGACGGAACTTCAAAAACCACTTTTTCGGATTCAGGGAGTCATGAAACGTCAAAATTCATCAAAATCTCGAGTTCGATTTTTTTGACGATCACCATACTTTCTCTACCTGTAAGATAGAGAGAAAGTAAAAAAAACATTGTTACTTACTCTATGGCATTAGGAACTAGGAACACTTTTACAGAAAAATTGAGAGGAGGGAAACATTTCTGTACACCAACGAGCGTAACAATCAAATTCATTTTCAAAGCCCTGATTTAAAAAGTTTATAATATATGCTTAAGATAAGACACTCGCTATGCTCGTCGGGGCTCCGCCCCCCAAACCCTCAGTGAGTTTTCTCTGCAAGTGGATGTAAACTTATGTAAATACAGAGGTGTTTTGAACGTAACAACTTAATGTTGCCGGTATTTTGTTGTATTTCTCACAAATTATTTTAGTTTATCCATACTTGTAGGGCAGCTAGAATAATCAAATTTGGTACGCTTATGGCAATTGGATGTGCCCATATTCCTGCCAAATTTTATGATTCTAGCTGTCCCATAAGTGTGTCGAAAAATTAAAAAATATGTGGAAAATGTGCAAAATGTACCTAAAATCAAAAAATCTAGCTCTATCTAAGGTATAATCGATGGAGATATAAAAAAAATTAATAAGACCAAACTTGTGGATGTCAACAAATCCGCAGATGCTGGTGCAGTCCGTTTTTTGATAGGTCTCACCGTTTAGCCACAAGATACCTCCAAAGAAAGGTCCACAGTGACTTTTTAACTTTTTGACATTTTCCCGTTGGTTACAGGCTAGAAGCGATAAGTTTGCCAAATTTAAAGTTTCTAGCTCCTCTGGAATTGGGTAAACATTAATGTCAGTGAGTGAATGAGTGAGTCAGCCATGTGGCTTTATGGTATTATTGGTTTTATAAAAATACATTTAAAATAAAAGTGTTTAATCTTTAATAGTACTATAACTTTAGAATGATAAGTTATTTCCTATCCCAAATAGTTGTGGATAAATGATTAAAATTGGAAAATTTCCCCTATATAAAATACCCTCTAAGTAAGTTTAATGAGAAAATGAGAATTACCATCTTGTTTATAATAATAAACAGTGTCTAGATATAAAATTTCATCAAAATCTTTAAGAGTGAATTTAAAGACAGTTTATTTTTATTCTCTTTTTGCCTTTCAGTAAACTACCCTTAAATTTAGAGTTAGGTATCTACTTCCAAAAACTCCTTGAAGATACCATATGAAAATAACAATTGGTGAAATAGTTTCGGATCCTAACCAAGGTACAGACAGGCAGATAGACAGACAGAGAGATGGCATAGTGAAAACCACCTATTTGGTTTCAGGGTGTCATGAAACGTCGAAATTTATCAAAATCTCGAGGTTTTTTTTACGATCACAATACTTTCTATACGAGGTGTCAAGAGAAAGTAAAAACATGCACAATCTATTAAGCCAGTTCAGTGTGTGGTAAGCTTATTACAGTGCGAATTAGAACAATAATAATTATTATTGTGACCTTAAAGGACCCAATTGTTGTTGAGTGGTTGGGAACTAGACCGTTGGGGGGGTAATAAACCCCCTCTTTGGGGTTAAATAAGTAATTCTTTTATTTAGTGAGAAGCTAAAAGGTTGGAGGCTAGGAAGCTCGGAAGATCATATGTTTTATAATTTTTTCATGTGCTCTACCAAAGTATTTTTTACATAAAACCTTTGAAACTAGTTTTTAATCACTTACATCAATCTCTGCTAACTTTTCCTCGTGACTATTCTGACACTAAGCTATTTTTTTTAATTAAATTAAATAAGCTCAAAATGTAAGGTTGTTTATCATATTATAGAAAGTACTGTTTGTATATTTCAATTTTATTTTAGGTTACGCCTTGTGGTTAAACAAAAAACAAGTAAATGATAAATATTTCAGTCCCTAAAATTGTTGAAAAAATTCTGAGGACTATTACATTCAGTAATTTGTGGTAATAAATTATGCACATCTCTCGTTGTTTTATCTTTGTAGTCAGCATTCAGTGGCTCACCTTAAAGTATAAATTCAGATTATTGTACAGGAATTCTTGTACAAACCCAGTTCCAGGTTTATAAATAAATAACTTACTTGAAGCAAACACGACCAGTCTAATTTTGGTTTGGTTTCAGTAAATGTCCAGAATAATACCCGTAGCTCTTATGTTAGTAGAGATACGTTCGATCAAAGTGAGATAAAGAGACGGGAAAGTTTGGAAACGTATCCGGTTGATTAATTTATCGGATATATTTATCTTAGTTTGTAATGACATTTTTTTACCATCACTAAACTTAAATCCAAGTAATTATTACTTGTTCGAAGGTACTAATTAACTCAAATTTGATTGTTTCCTAAGTAAGCACATACAAACTAAGTAGGAAGAACAGTTTAGAAAATACAAACAGACATTTTTTGAGTCAATTATAATAACATTTTACTATTATTATTATTATTATTATTATTATTATTATTATTATTATTATTAATAATAATAATTATTATATATTATTATTAATAATAATAATTATTATTAATTATTATTATTAATTATTAATATAATTATTAATAATAATTATTATTATTAATAATAATAATTATTAATAATAATTATTATATATTATTATTATTATTATTATTATTATTATTATAACAAATGGATCACGGAAACAGTAGATGGCGCTAGCTACTGGACAGGTCTTGAGGAAAAATCATACGTTTGGAAACATCAGTTTTCTCGAGAACGAGTGAAATTTTTATAGTAATATTTTCAACATTTCTTCTAAGATAATATATCAATGTTTATTATTTGTTACATTTGATTATTTTTTGTTATGTAGCTGGCATCTATTTAAAAATGTCAACATTATCGATATTTTATTTGATTGGTAGGAAGTGGACTGTATAATTTTGTATCACATAGCCACGGAATGTTTATATTATACGACACACGAATAATACGGGACGAAATCCCAAATGAGACTGGGCTGCCCGCGATTCCGCGACTGGAAATTCGACCACGATAAATAAACCGTTAACAAAAAAAGAGCACAACAGACGCCAAACCAAATTTATTGGTGCCAAAATAACAAAGTAAACATAGTTCAAAATAAAATAAAACAAAATCAAAGCAATACAAATATATACAAGCCCCAAACATTATCACTGTTAAAATTATAGAGCATAATCAACATGCTTCTATTCTTGAACAAACCGTTTCAAAAAAGAAAACTGCGAAACAATAAAAAATCTTGAAGATAACCGTTTGTTCCCATGTCTCTACATTTCCACGCCAAATGAAAAGGGCCAATAGCCTTAAGGAATGACCACAATTTGTACTTGTTATATTTGTATCGTTTGCCATGCGGTTCAAGGCGTAAAGAATTCACCCTGCACAATCTACACTTGGTCACCATCGATGGGATATTTGAGTTCAAATTGTTGTCAGGTTAACTGGAATTTGATTATCCAAAAATATGTTTTTCATGGTGGTTCTTAATTTTCCTTCCATACTAAATTATTTTCTGCCGTTAAAATAGTGATAGCATAGTGTAAATATTAATTGATTAGATTTTTATTGCGTTGGGGCGTCATTAATATTTAATTACTTGTGTTTTACAACTTGCAACGTTTATTTCAAGAATTAAGAATAATTATTTGACAAATTACACCTGAATAAGTAAATTATAATTTGAATATAAACTTGAAAACTTAAAAAAAAGATTATTGCTACCCCATTATAAACAAAGTCCTCCCCCATTTATTGCCACCTAAGCGTCACAAACTGCGCCTGAGTCCTACTGGGCTTTACACAAGAATGCCGGGTTTGCTCGACCCAACTCTAATTAATACCTCGGTTTGACCGCTATTTACATGTCATTACATCCCTACCCGTCTTCATCTTGTTTGAATTTGTACTAATGGCACCCCGACAAATTCAAACTGTGAAGCTTATTTGTTTTCCCTCCTCCTGAGAGTCAGGCCGGTGACTCTGTTTCACCATCTTGTTGGCCACCCCACAAGAAAAGGAGACAAATTAACTGCTGTTTCCTAACTATTCAAACATTACTGACAAAATGTCCTTCTCAATTTGTCATCTTGGGGTGGATAAGTCCACTTTCACTGACTTGAGGAGTTGTAAACCATTTCATCCATTTACTTTAAACTCAGCCTGCCTGGCAAAGTTGAAAATTCCTCGCTCGTATAAATATACCCTTTTTTTTCTCTTAACGCTAACGTTAACAACACATTAATAATACAAACATAACAACCACTGTGAAAGAATATTCTCTCATTTCATGATTCTTTTTAACCATGTTGGGAATTGAACCTTGACACTCAGATAAGTAGGCATATGCTAAACTGTCAGTTACTCATCAAGTTCTCAAAAGATAGGAAACAAATTAAATTAAAAACTGTATTTATTTACCTTTTTGCATTGATAGAATAAATTCAAGTCGCTATAACAGTATGTGAATGCCCCTTGTAGTAGCCTACCAGGGTGGTTACACTTTTAATACGCGAGTGACCCGCCTCGGTGGCGTAGTTGGCTAACGCGCTAGTCGTGTTGAGCTCGACTGCCGAGGACGGGGAGATCGAGGTTCGAATCTCGGTCGGGTGAACTGGGGTTGGTTTTTCCTAAATGGTTTTCCACTCTCCCTTCACGCAAATGCGGGTTCACTTCCTATGAATTCAACCTTCCCAATTCCTAATCCATTAGTGTAATTTGTATTCAAGCGTATAACCCGAACGGGTAGTAAGACGCGGTGCTAAAATTAAATTAAATTAAAATTAAATACGCGAGTGAGTGTTAGGAACATACTTTATAACAGAAAGAATTAAATAGGTAACATAAATAGATTTATTATTCAATAACATAAAAATTGAAATCAGGTTACAATAGGTAAATGAAAATAGAAAGTAAAGAAAAACTAGAGCTTCATACATAAACAAGATTAAGTTTGACACTGGCAAAGTTATAGTAACTTTCCGTAGCTCGGAAGAATACGTGTCCAAGACGGCACGGCAACAGTCAAAAGGACATCAGGTAAACGGAGATTATTGGATTCCAATAAAGTCGGGCTAGCGCCTGACTTCCACCAGAAGGGTCTAAACAACAACAAGGTGAATTAGAGACAAATAAAGTTGTGACAATAGACTTTATAACTTTAGAGTTATTAACCGAAGCTCGTCCTAGCTAGCTGAACAGGCTTGTAACAAAGAACTGTTTCAGATATTATAAGAGTACGGACTGTCCATTACATCAGTAAATGGCTAAAAAGCAACCAGGTGTCTACACTAAATAGTACTATGGCCGGTCCTTTCCCAGCGGGTACTGCCAGAGCATTCAATAAGTACATTTATGTCACTACCCACGGCCTGGAGTAAACCTCAAGTTTAGTATACTCTTACATTAAATACTAAAACATAAGAAGCGCCAACCAAGGGGCCAAAGAAAATACTATCTCTGTGGGCCACCATACAAACTGAGCCGTGTTCCGCACTTTTCGCACCCAAAATATTACCACAGAAAAAGAGATGCCAACTAGAGTGCTGTGAGATACTGACCTAACTAGGTCCTCAAATAAAGGCGTTATACAACCTGCTTGTAGCCATTCAAAATAAGAACATTTGAGCATGACGTCCACGGTGGCATGTGATATTGTGAATTCTTAAGGACATAATACTGAATAAAGAACTTGTTAATGAGAGGGCTCTAAAGCCTGGGTCCTATTACATACAGAGATCAAGGCTCCTGTATTTAAGCTATATCCTTTTGAAATAGTAAACATATGCTATCAAAACTTCTGACTAATAGAAAATTAGATCAGCTGTACTGTAATACTTAATTTAGTCTCTCTCTGACTAAAATATAGCGTCAGAAGAACAAAATAAAAGGTATCGTCTGATGGACGTACATAATAAGTTGGTCATTTTAACTAAGAAAAACACGTCTGATAGACGTACCAAATAAGTTGGTCAACTTTGACTAAAGAAAACACANACGTACCAAATAAGTTAATCATTTTAACTAAGGAAAACACGTCTAATGGACGTACAAAATAAGTTGGTCTACTATGATTAAAAAAAGCTTACATAGTCATATGGACTAACTCAACAAGTCTGAAGGACTTGGAAAATGACAAAATACTTGGATCAATAGAAGAGATTCCCTAGACGTCGAGGCGATGACACCCACGACCTAACCGTCATGGTCAGCAGTATCTTCTACAGGTGCTGGAGCAGAGTTTCGTTCTTCGAAGATATCCAAGTGATGAACTACAAATGTACTACAATTGTGAGCCTAGGAGTCTCTCGTTATATACTCTTTCCTTTACTAGAAAATTGGGCACCGTAAACAATGGAATAGGAACAAAGGGGGGGNGTCGCCTTCGTTATTTACCTTTTCCTTCTTCTAAAAAATGGGCCCCGAAAAAAAGGGAAAAGGGACAAGGGGGGGGGGGGGGAGTTTAGGGACTGTGTAGAAAGAGTTGCCAAGGAAGTCCGCTAGGGGCGTAGTGGTCGTAGCTCGTGGCATCGCTAGCGATGAACCGAGGACATTCTGGTCTTTCTTCAATGTTGAGGTCAAGAGGTTAGACGTGCGTTGAAACTGCCACGCCTTTGCTTCCGCCATGCTAGAAGAACAGTTGGTGAAAGCATGGTGATCGTATCCGGGAACATCTTCGCAATGTAAGTAGCATCCAAATGAAATTATTGCTAAACACATCAGTATTAATTATCTTCTTTTGATTCCCTTATTGTAGTTTAGTATTTTTTGTGGGTTAAAGTTTTTAGATGTCATCTTGATTTAGGTGACATGCTACACCCCTTAAGCTCTAACATATGTATATAAACATCCCATTTAAATACCATTATATGTTATAGACACACCACTGAAAATCCACAATAGTCCTATGAGCAGCCACTTTAAACTCCTTGATACTTCTATGAACGTCCCTCCTAAATCTTTATGAAACTAAATGATACGTATATGACAGTTTCACTTTACCTCCATGACACGTCTATGACCGTCCTCCTCTTTGCCACGACACATCTGCCTTAACACGAACTGCCAATTAGCCCCACTACATGCTGGGGATGAGGAAAAGCAGGATGACATGGTTGGAAGAGTGTAAAGGGGGTTGAAAGGGGTAAAACGGTGACGTCACTCAACGAGGATACCTCGTCGGTAATAGCGTCATAATGTCATTCTCTCACACCATATTGCCGTGACAACGTTACGGGCTTTTCCTCTCTTAGAAGATAGATCGATACAATCGGTATCGTTTAATATATAAGACTTCAATCGGCATTACATTTCTATTGGTTAGTAGACGGTGACCTGGCGGACTAGGGGTAGGGTGTCAAAATTCTGTGCTGGGGGTTCAAGGTTCATTCCTTGGTCCCAGCACAGATCTATCTGATTACCAAACCCTTCCTTCACCTCTGACAATACGTGTATTAATCACAACTTGTGAATGCGAGGAATGCCAGACCTCCACCGTGGTTCGGATCCCACGTTAAACTGTAGGTCCTCAATTTCATCTCACAATCACCCTACCATTACACATCAGCGTAAGTGCGTATAAACCGAACGGGTAGTAAGACGCGGTGCTAATAATAATAATGTTAGTAGACTCAATCTAGAAGGTTCTAATTATAATTGGCTGTCTGGAGAAAGTTTAAATTTGTTCGGACCCTTAGTTTTCTGCGTATGGTACAATACTGCACATGGGAAATGTCACGTGCCTGAGAATTTAACTACATATAGTTTATTTAAACCTTTACAAATATAGCGTACCTACACGGGTGTTTTCAGCCCGCTTTCCCTCGTTGATAAAAGCTTATGCAACACACTAAACCAGTAAGAAGTAAATCTAGTCACGATGAGATGATTATTAAACCTCAATTTTTTCTATGAATGGACAAATCTGACAGTAAAAAGCTATTAGATCTATTTTCACCTATATATTCATACGTCACGTCAAGTCAAATAATATTTAGCTGTCATCATTTAGCTTTTATGTTGATTACCAATACCTATAAAATGTTAATAGTAAGAAAATTCTATAAATTTTGATTAATAAAAATTTGTTTGTATTTTTTAAAGATACTCCAAATATCCATTACTAATTAAATAAAGATGTAGGCTTACTTGTGTAGAAAAACAGCTTTTGCGTAATGCGTATGTGTGATTTGCAAACAACTCATAGGAGAATAATAATTGAGTTTTCTGTTGGGAAGTCATTACTGACCGATGATCCTACATTTTACGTAAATAAAAATTCTTAGTAGTTTTGTGACTGCGCATAAGTGCACGTCATTTAGGATGCAAAAAAAAAAAAAAAACTAAGTTGTTTTTCTCTTATGAAGTAACTAAAAATTTTTCTTATTGAAAATGTAAAAAAAAAAAAAAAAAAATCCTATACTTTTCCTTCTCTACTTCCATTACACTAACACCCTCCATTCCAAACTTTTTCTGAGCTTTGGAGTTTTATATCCTGTCTCAACACCCAAATTACTTTCTGAAAACAGTGTCCACTATATCCCGAAGGTTTCATCAAGATTGGTAAACCACACCACCATGGATTTTCTATGAAGGAATAGAACCACCCATGTGCCCATTTCTGACAGTACCACTTCACAAATTTGGTAATACCAAAGGAATTGATTCAAGACAGAAATACATAAATAATTGGTTCTAGCCATATCAGCTAAAAAATAGATATATTTATACATATACATGTATAAATATATACACATACATATAATAAGAAAGCTGCAATAAAATTTTTAAATACATCATATGATTAATGTTATTTCAACCATGTAGTAAACTATTGCCAAACAAATGTAAATATAAACAATTTATTATTTTAAAATGGTTATTTGCACATAGACAGGTATACAACACATTTAAATATGATTTTAAGTACAAACAAATATTTTGTACTTAGAGTAGGTGCCTAAGTTTAAAATTATTTTATCTAAACTTATTCGTACCTTAAACTCAAATAGTTAAATTTTTCCTAAAATTAATATATATGTATATATATGTTAATATATATACATATATGTATAAATAAGTATAATGATGCCTGTATATATATATATAAAACTGACCATAAAACTTTTACTAGGCCTACTTCTCAAAGAGATAGAAAGCTGACATTTTGTGAAATTGTAGTTGAACCACTCAAGATGTATGCACATTTTCAAACTGAAAATTGATCAAAAACAAAGATTATGAAAAATAAAAATATGATCTTTTAAATATTTTAATTTGACAGCACGTTATTTGAATTTCAAAAGCAAGGAGAAGATTATAGATTCCTATTTGAAATCCAAATAGAAGTTTCAGATTATAATACAGTGAGCTATGTTTAAGATTTGATTGGTTTTTTCATAATAGTTATCAAAAAGTGTTTATTTGGACAGTGACAATCTTACATTTAACGTTAAGCATATTCATTTAAATAGAGATTATGTTCACACAGTCTAGATATGTATTAATTCAAAACTATTAGTATTCTAATTAAAATTGCATAACCTTATAAATAAAAAACCAATATTTGATTGTTAGTTTGTGTGTATCGTATTAAATAGGGCCTATACAATGGAACTCGCCTGGCAGTGATAAGATTGGATTAAAATATAATCCACGCAACAATTTAACGGGTTCAAGGGAATGTGTGTTTTAAAAAAAAATCAATCTGGCCTCAGTAGAGCCTGATATCCCTTTTATTTTGAGACGGAATCAGCTCCCATCCAAACTAACGTTATCAATGACTATTAATAAGACACAGGGTTGAACCTTGGATACGGATTGTACTTATCCGCCCAAGCCAGACTTAGCTATAGCCAATTATTTGTACATGGTCTTTTTTTCGGGTTGCAAAGCTCAACAGATGTAAGGGTTAGTCTTTGAAGGATCAAATCAGGGGACATTGATACCAAAAGATCCTATCATTTTCACAAAAAACATATAACCTATATAAAGAGATTTTGTAAATTATTTATTAAAAATAAAATTATTCTAGCTAGTTTTAACGTTAGCCACTTTTACTTAATATAAATACAAAGTGAAAGAAATATACTTCTATAACAAGCTAGCCCAAACTATCCTTTCATGCATCTACAAATTGAAGGTTAGGTTTTGTTAGTTTGAATAATATTGACATCAATTTGTCATAAATAGGGCTATCAACTAGTTATTCATGATTTTCTTTCAATATCAAGTATTCCAAATCCATCTGATATTATATATATATATATATATAAATACTTTGCAATTACCTATATTCAGTTTACATTCAACTATCCGAAACATGCTACATTCCCAGATTGCAATGATAGATCTGCAACGTGAACAAGCTAGTATTTAATTTTGACCTATTTTTTGGCCATCCATAGATATTTTTCCCAGCCTAAGCTCAACCTATTTATGTAGAAAAATCATAATGGATTTTATTGCCTCTTCCAAGTTGTTCAACAATGAGTGAGAACTAGACTCATTTGGTATGGTGGTCGAATTTCCTGGCTCCAGATCTATATATCCCGGGTTCGATCACCAGTGCTTCCAGAATTTCTATATAAAACAGTGGGTCTGAAACGGAGTAAAATTTAGCCTCATTTAATGAGGAGCTACTTGAATGCTAAGTATAGATAAATGAGATTAATTGTCAGAGGATTTGTTATGCTGACCACAATGTCAACCTTGGTTGTCTTGGGGTAAAGGGTTCGCTTGTTCAAACTCAGGTGGGGTCAAAGGATTTTTCTTGATTGAAAAAATTCCATAATACAACTTCCCTCGGAGGGGAAGTAAAGCCGTCGGTCCCATTTCAATTGAGGCCTATAAAGGAACCCTGGGAGGTAAATCAAAATACCTTTCCCGACCAAATCGGTTGGTCCTTTCACTCTCGCTCATATACATTCTCGTGTGCTGATATAATCAGTCGGGTCATAAAGTGCAAGTTAAATACCTCATTTATAAAAATAAATAATAAAACGCTGATTACAAACTGTGGTGTTCGGCTAAAGGGGTATAAGTCTTAAAATTTACTTTTGAGAAAATACAGAAACAAAGTCTGTGACTAAACTGTAAAGCCCAATATTATTCTTTTTAAAAACTAATAGGGTTATTTCATCCTTCACTGAATGTTTTTGAGGTTCTGTACGGTATATTAAAGTATTTGTAATATTATGATAACACTTGGTTCCTTTTTAGTAAATGTGAACAAGTTATTCTCTTAATCTGAACCTTTTTTATAACTTAATCCTTTTTACCCAAATTATCAATTACATACTAAACCCCATACTATAAAATATTATAAGTAGTAAAAAATATACTGAACTCTTCTGTTATCAGAGAATGATTTAAGCAAGGTAATTTAATAAAAAGTGTTTGGAAAAAATAATAATATTCAGTTTAAGTTAGTTATATTTTAATAGTATTTAGATATTTTGTTTTCAAAGACAAAGAAAGGTTGCATTCCTGATAGTAAGTAGGCCTACATGTGTACAATAAATGGTATAATAAAATAATGTGTACAAATATTCCTTCCTGAGCACTAAATCACTCGTCTTCATATATTCCTTGAATTGTGTCAGAATGGAAGTATTTTTCTGTTGAGGTAGTTGGAAGATTCCTGTTAAACTCACTTGGAATGAGCGGCAGCATGTCCAGAAAACCTTTATTATTTTGGCAAGAGATTGATACAGGAGGCTGTAGTAGATTATGTGTGGGTCCTCTTCATCACGTCTTGAAATCTGCTGATGTTTGAAATGTTTCTTTAAACAATATCCGTGGTAAATTTTAACCACCTTACATTCTTCCAGAGTAATATTTCATCCCGCTCTGTGGTTATATTAATCTGAAGGCCGTCTATGAATAATTCAGAATATTTAAGGAAGTAGGGCTGATTCATTTGAATCACATCGAGTTTCTTCTTGACTGTAAGACGCACAAGCTGTATCCAGTCATGAAGATGATAGATGTCATTATCAACCCCCCCTACCCCCCGGCAATTTGGGTATGGTTGGAACAACACTCGCTGTTAGTGTGGCCTGGTAGCAAAAATTTGTGGCTCAATTTTTCAAGCTAAGGACATATTTTTTTTAAACAGATACACACATTGCCAGCATATGAGAGTGTTTGTTCTGTCCCCTGCATGTGTCACAATACATTATTATTTGTTTTACATGGGAAGGTAAATTTTAGAGACATTTTAAAATCAAGATGCAATCTGATTTACCCCCTACGAGTAACAACTTCACTCCACATAAGTCACAAGATCTGCCCTTCTTTACGATTATGTACGGTCATATTAAATGTCCATAGTTGTCACATATATAGCAGCAGAACTGTCTGTATTGGCGTAGGTCAACGTTGTAAGTTAAACACGAGGATAACCAAGCTTTCATCATTGATTGCAAGAGCTTTATCTTGTAATTTTGTGAGGAAAGTTTCATAAGCTAGACCGTGATGTTAGAGCTTCTTGTACTTCACTTTGTTTTCTACATAGAGTTCTTGCACTGTACGCTTTTATTCTAAAAAAAAGAAAAGAATAAGCATTACAACCTCTACATTATGATTGTATTAAAATATGTATACGTTCAACTATCCAAGAAGGAAAATGATAAAATTATATATTCATAAACCAATGTTATACTTACTTTGTCTGTTAATGACCCAGTGAATGCACTACAAAAACAGTTTGTTGCTGGGTTAGTATAACAATAAGCTGCAATGAGCAGCGAACCAACGTTATCGTGTTTTCTTGAACAGGGCTACCACCTACCGCATAATATAAACTACCTGTTCATACAACTTCATATGGCCATTGGTTTTAAATTCATGCAGCCAGTAATGTTTAAGTACCTACAGTACTGCACGTGTAAAAGGAGATAATTTGAGCTTGTCTTAAGTGAGAGGTCATGTAAAAGGGAATAGGTAGCTTATCCCCCTTTACTCAAACGTATATTAGCCTTTTGAGATTAATACCCTTTTTCACATTTCTTTATATCCTTTTCTAAGGTAGATGAACTTATATTCCTTTAACCCAACATAGAGCATGGCTTTCTGAACATAATGGTATACTTAACTTATTTTTCCATTTTTTAGACTTATATACATCCACCCGAACACCACAGCATTAATGGATAGCAAATCAAATCTACAGCCAATCGGACTAACGTGTCTTTAATGTTGTCATAGCGTTTAAAGTGTTTTTTTGTGTGAATATATAATATTAGTATTTGTTATAAAAGTTATATTTTTCTTTAATATTGGAGGTATTGATAATTATTTAAGTGACTAATAACTCAGGTGTAATAGGTAATTCAAAATGTATACTATATAGTTTTTTATTAGATTATTCAGCTTGTAAAAGAAGTAACTATAACATAAAATGTAACTGTATAATTTATGTTTCTAGACCTATAGTTCTCTTGCATTAAATGGAGTTACAACCACATGTATATAAGGGGCACGTCCATCCTAAAAGAATTGGCTGTAAGTCTAACAGTTAAAGGTATATTGCTACGACTCCAATGTCACGGAATCACAGCGACAGTATTGTGTCTGGCAATAAGACAACGGCCAAACATGCTGGATTTAGAGGTAATAAGAATATTACATAAGCCTTAGTGTTATAAACAGACTAGGCTCAAAATTTAGAAAAACATTTAAACATGTAGTATTTTAAACATAGAGGTTCTGCGAATATAAAAAAAGTGGTTGAATAAACGGCTACGCTGGACTTGTGATCGGTGGGATTTGTGGTCACCAACAATAAAACGTCATGGGATTTGCATCTTCCACTTTCAAATTTTTTTAAACTAAGAACGTTTCAATACGGATTATATTTTGGAACGTTATTTTGATCTTGGACCTGAAATTAGATAGTGGCTATTCATTAACATTCAAAATGCACTAACATTTAAAATGCATTATTCTGGTGCTTTCTTTTCGTTTAACCTACCTTAACCTAGCTTAACTTAACAAACCTAGCCTAAACTAGCCTAACCTAGACAAACCTAAACCAACCTATTCTAACTTAACCTATCCTAGCCTAACCTATTTTAATCGATCCTAACCTAAACCAACCTTAACAAACCTAACCTATCCTAAACTATCCTAACCTAACTTAACACAAACAAACCTAACTTAACCTATCCTAGCCTAGCCTAGCTTAAACAAACCTTACCTAACCTAGCCTAACCTATTCTAACCTAACCTAACCTAGGCTAACCTAACCTATCCTAACATAGCCTCACCTAAACAAACCTAACATATCCTAACCTAGCCTGTCCTAACCTAGCCTAACATAAACCAACCTAAACTTACCCACCTATTCTCATTCCTAGAATTTGACATTATAAATGTTTATGGCCGAAACCCCAAGAGCTTAGCCTCACGCGAGAATAAAGAGAAGACAAGGAAATTCAACCCACATCACATCTATAACTGTTTCCAACCTGTAGCTTGGGTAAGTTTTTATTCAAGCCATATATTTTACACTACCGGCTGGTTAGGCCTGTCGTAGTTTCATAGTCCTTATAATCTAACTTAAAACTAGGACAGACACAACATCCAGTCTCCGGCCATTAATTTATAAAGGAGAAAGGGTAGACCTTTATTTCATCAATAATAAATTTGTTGGCTATAACAGGAATCTAAACCGGGACCCTTAGCTCAGTAGGCGACACCCTACCAACTGAGCTAAGGTGTCGGATACATGGATTTTCAACTAATACGTCAAATGTGTAGTGCCCTGTCCCAGCTCCCATCTAAGCATGTTGAAGCTGAGTGGCTTATCATCAAGGCGAAGGATCCAACATATAAAAAACCTGCCATGACACAAAATCCCACGAGCGCATGTCCACCGCTACCGAATAAACACTATCAAAAAGAAATACAACCGACCCCTTTGTCAAGGCTTATAGTTAGTTACATAAGTCTAACCAACGTCTCAGCTTTGATTGTAATGTGATAGCTTCTGTTTACCATTTTCTAAGAGATTCTTCTTTGTTATTATAAAAGAAACGAAGAATCATTACGATACCTTCGATTTTATTCTCCTTATAAACTGTCGTCAATCTTATATCAATTCTTTTCTTGGGTGTCGTAAAAGTGTTTGTCTGTGAAGGGTTTAGGCGTGTACAACATCAATGAAAAAGGAAATTGGAGAGTGAAATTCAAGCTGTAGTGGCTTCTTTATAGTTGGTTCCTGAGCGTGTCTTTAATTCATTACCTTATAATAAACTGTAAACATCCTTTGTCTCATCCTACCCCTTAGTTTGGCTTGGTTCTAATTAGTTTAACCACCGTATGATGTATCTTTAGGAATACAAGCATATCTTACAAATAGTTCTACATATACACGTAAATAGCGCTGTTCTTCTTTTTATACGTTTTACTATTTATTTACTATTGCTCTTGTTTATTTATTTTTGTTTGAAAGTTTTTTCGTGGTTACTTAAGTAAAAAACTCTTTCATGATTTTAAATAGTCGATTAAAATCAATAAAAAAACATTTCCATGAAGTGAGCCTGCAAGAAAGCAATACCGACAGAGCAGACACTGATATTGGCGATGATAGTGAATATCCTTAATAATTAATTAGATTTGATTTTGTTTTCAATTTATTTTTAACTCTACTAAATTATACATACAAAAGTAAATAAACTTTGCATTTGGTTAATTTTAAGCACTCAATTGACTGAATTATTAATATATATTACAACATTCTTAAGTGCTTTTAGTGTTTTTTTAATACATGCTTTAAATATAAATTATTAACTGCCATAACTTACAAAATAAGTAGTTGAACTCCAGTGTCTGAAAATTAGTAAAGTTCAGGTAAAAGTTAGGCTTACATACATTTCTTAAGGATTATAAAAATTTAAAACTTCTCTGGAGTGGCCTTCGCCAGGATTTTTTCATTTATTTAGATAGCCCTAGAAGCTATTTAGAGTGCTCCTCGACTGATTTTTTTTCTTACAGTTACACGACTCTAGAAGCTATTTGAAATGGTCTTCTCCAGAATATTTTTGAAAATTTATTGCAGCTATAAATCATTTGGAATTTTATTTACGGCAATCTTTTAGCTTAATATTCGGTACTGTTGGTGGATTTGAGATTTATCTAGGAGGGCGTAAATTCTTTCCAGGGAGCTAATTCGTCCCAGGGACAGTGCTCCCCCTAACCCCTCAGTTCCACCGCCACTGACCCTGATTATTTTCATAAGAATATATTTCTATTTAGATTTTATATATGGAAGCTATTTAGAGTAGTCCACTCCCAGATTTAAAAAAAAAATTCCATATCTCTATATTTTATTAGGATTGATCAAATCAGAAGCCCCTAGAAGTTATTTAGAGCATTTTTAAAATTGTAATAAGAATTATATGCATCCTTCTCACACTAAGTAATTATTTAATACAGTTGTGTGTGTGTGTGTGTGCCTAATTCATTGACACAATATTTGAAGTAACAAAAGGGGGGCCTAGCTGGGACCTTCTGTAGACACGCCTATGGAAAAAAAATGGAATTCTTAAAACGTCTTGGTGATTGTAAAAGTGTGATTAAACTAGCAAAGAAGTTTGTAGTTGGAAAAGCCACAGTGATTGGAAAAAAAACTCATTCTAAAATGTAATTGTTAATTCCTCAATCTCTGAATAGTCGTCGAACATTGAAAGAGTAAGTGTTTGCCAAGCTTGATGGGGCACTTTTTTATGGCTAGCTCAAGAAAGGGGGAAAAAAATGCCAATAAATGGCCCCCTGATCATATTATTCGGAATTTAGGACTAACAAAGTTTTAATCTATTTGGTTGAAGTCAATCAAAGTGTATTTAGGTTTGGCCAGTGATGTCTATGTTAGTTAGATTAAGTTTATATAAGTTCCACTAAATAAATGAATTGAAAGAATTTTTTTCTATCAATAAAATATAAATAAATAAAGTCTAAGCACCGAATTTCTTTGAAAATTATTAAAAACATATGTTTATTTTATTTTAATATTAGCCTTTCGTTTAACTCTTTCCAAAAAAATCTTATTGATAAAGTATTTTCCTATTATTTTGTCCTTCAAACTTTTGTACAATTCTTATTCATATTCTTAATATTGGAGATACTCTATTATAAGCTAAATAGTATATTTTAATATATTTGGACAACTATTTATATTATAATTCAATATTTTACCATCACTAATAACATACAAAAGTATATACTACTGTAAAAGTGCTGAATGAAAGACCCTAAAATTAGTCATTTTTAAATATATATATATATATAAATATATATATATATTCTTATTTAGTCTGTAAAACAATTCCAATATTCTAATATGAATGTCCTAATTGATGCTTATCAACAACAAAGGGTAACGTCGAGATTAATAAAAATTTTTGTGTTGGGCGCCACTCCTGGAAACTAGGAGAAATAATAATAAAAAAAACAATAAATATAAATAAACTTTAGCTCGACTAATTTGAACAAATGCACGACGACTCTAAATGCTCGAGACCACTGGGTGTGCTCGGGAACTTTTACCTAGATATTACAATGTCAATGTTACAATGGTGTGTTGTAGGCTTCCACAAGAGTTGAGAGTACTTAAAATAAAATAAAANTGGATCATTAAAACAAAATGTACTAATTGAAATTACAATAAAAAAAATTTTTTGAAACTTTGGTGGGTTATTATTATTATCATTATTGTTTCCCTTTTACTACATCCCAAACCTACCTAAGGATATCCGAATAAATATAATGCTAATATGACAAAATAAAATATATGGTATTACATAAATTCTTAAACAAAGTTAAACAATTAAATGAACAATCTTTGAACAGGATTAAATTTAGGAATTTTAATATATATATAATAATAGAGTGAAAGAAAATAATATATATATAGGCTAAACTTTTATAGACTATATAGTTTTGAGTAAGACAAAAAAAAAGGTATTGTTGAGGAAAAAGTAAAAAGAAATCAATAGAATTAATATTTTTACATAAAAATAAAATGTTAATCAATTCTCTGGAATAGAAAGAGTCTGAATGTATTTAGTCCTTTCTGAAAGTTTTTGCATATATCCTGGTAGCTTGATAAAAAAATGAGAAATAAAATATATTTAAAATTTAAGATTTGGCTGGACCTCACCAATGAATTCATTCATGTTGAAACAGAATGTCTGAAGTCTGTTTCCTTTTATTTATTCCAACTCGTCCACAATTTTAAGAAATAAACACTCTAGTTCATCTCCATTTGAGTACTTGCACTTTTACTTTCGAACCATTGTTCCACTTTGAAAATTAAATTGAGTTAGGAGCTATATAGATTTTGCTCCATGTTAAATGACACTCCGGAAGAAAGAACAGAAAAACCTTCATCCTCTTCAAATAATGTTCTAGGAAACAAATTTAAAAACGTTCTATTCTCTACTAAGTCCAAAGCGAAAACTAATACAATAAAATAAAAGATAAAGTGTTGGCTATGAAATGAAAATAAAATACAAATTTAATATCAAGATTTAAATATATGTCAGTGTTGCTTAAAAGAATTAAATGTTTATTTTAATCTGTCAAAATTGAAATGCGCGCTAGTTTGGAACGTCTTCTTTTTTCTTACTTACTTTCTTACTACTTTTACAAGCACGAGACTCGCCACTCACTTGTTCATCATATCTGCGCATGCTTTGAAATAAATCATGGCTGACATTCAAAATAAATAGAAGAGAAGTCAACAGACCTCTTGGAAGGAAATTAATATGTTTAATAAAAGGTAAGTGTTCTTCCTTATGTCAAAATTAATTGTTTAAATTATTTAAAATAGTGTTAGATGTTCTATATTCTGTCCTTTTAATTTATTTAAATGGATGTAAATAGTATTATTTGTCATGCCGGCGACACAGCGTGTTTCAAACGAAAATAAACTTGAAACTATTTACAAAGCTTGGGAAAAATATAGGGAAATAAATGGTAGGGTGGCAAATAACGTTACAATATACACACGTTATGTGTTTATTCAAATCCAAAATAGCTATTTTTAACTAAATATTTAAGAACATTTTAGAAAAATTTAAAATTTTAAAAATTTGTCATAAGTAAAGAGCTTTAAATTAATTTATTTTAGAGAAATCAACATACAATATTATTTATAGTGTAAAATATACCAATTAAAAAATCAGTAAAATCATTTTAAAAATTAATTTCTCACAAAACTAAGCCCTATATTTAAATACTTACTTTTTTAAGAAAAACAAGCAAATCGGAATACTTATCATGCAAAAAACTATTTTGATACTCATTTTAAACCAAATCATATGTGCCATTTTTAAAAGATTGCAATGTTATTTTTTGTTTCAAACAATTCCAATATACTTTTTAAACACAATCGTTAGATCCCATTTTTGAAATATTTCAAATTATTTAAAAATAAGTTATCTGTAAGCCATCCTCAATTTGGGGGCAAAAGATAAAATAAAAAATTGAATAAAATCCATCAAACCATTTCAGCTCTATTCCTTAGGTTGGTCAGACAGACAGACAGACAGACATAATTGTAAAATACACTTTTTTGGGTTTGGAATCACATAAAACATAGATTCAGCATAATCTCGAAGCCGAAAAGGTTCATTATCAGTTTATCACAATACTGTTTTTATTTATAATAAATTCTAAAGCCACTGCGTCTTACTACAGTTCAGGATTAATGAAGAGTAAGGTATAATTTTTCTGTACATTTCCGCATTTGCGTTGAAGAAGAGTGGGAAACATTTAGAATAAACACCCACATACACCCAACAGATATTTGAACACCAACCTCCCCAGCACCAGAAAACTAGACTAAATAAGCTTGAAACGTATCCAAAAATGCTTATTTACATGAATGGGGTCACATATCTTTTCAAAAAAACAAATAGAAAGCCATTCTAGTCCACTCAAATTGGACTATAATCTGGATGAACATTGAGGGGGGAAATCGGTATCCCTATATATAATGTAATATTGATGAAAAAAGAACATCGTCGAAAACATCGATTTTATAGAACCAAAAACATCGGTAGAATTTTCCAAACCAATTGAAACTGTAATTGAAGTGTATTTGTAATAAATGAATATAAAACTCATGTATCAATTCAATTTTTTTTATTAAGAACTAATAATAAAACATTACTATTTTTAAAACACACACATAAACATATCACTGTCTCGGACACCACTACAAAACATTGATGGTTTAAAATCATTTATGATAAAAACATAGAACCTTCAACATCTATGTTCAATGTATATCCCTGCTGGACTGGACTATAACCATGTCCCGTTTCCCGTGTCAGGTTGATCTCACCAGTCGATCTCGCTATAACTGAGCCAACTCTTTAGGTAAAAGGCTACACTAGTTAATGTGGTAATAACACTATTGATCGAATCTACAATTTTTATGAGTAGTTTTTTTTAGCACCGCATCTACTACCCGTAAGGGTTATGCACCCATTTAGACCTATTAAGGGAGAGTGGAACATCATTTAAGATAAACCACGCTCAGTACACCTGACCGGAATCAAGGCCCAACCTCACCGCCTTGGCAGTCTAATCTATTGCGAGAGTGACGCCTTAAACCATAGGGCTAGTGAAGCGAGTATTAATGACTAAAGGTATTCTCATAAATCAGCAATTCTTGTAAAATGGGTTTGATAGTTAAAACCTTAAAGTAAAAAATATATAATTAGAGTGAATTTTTGTTAAACGTATAAGGTACCTACAAAACAGAATAAAATGCATTATTTAAACTATTAGCATCCAGAGTGGTTTGAATATTGTAAGTTGGAGCTCAAAAAGCTTATCTGCACTTGAGATCAAGCTATTTCTGTATTTTCTTCCTTTAATTGGGGGCCATAATGACTCATAAATGCCTGGCTGGCTACATTCCTCACCTCACTCGGATAAAGGGGGAGAGTTAGGTAATTATTGACACTTAAGGACCCCAACCTAAACAGTTTTTACTCCTTCCCTAGCAGTTTACAGAATTTAGGATCCCCCCCTGAGATGACATTATTTTCTTCAAAGCTTTTAATTTACTTTGTGTTCATCGTGTCGTGAAATGGAGTCTCTAGGTGGGGATTTAGGGGACACGAGTAAAGGTAAGTAGTTTTGAAGTTTTTATAGCAATTATTTTATTAAAATAAATAAAATATTTCTCCAGTACAAACATATAATTTAATTTTCTTTACATGGTGACCTCAACAGTTCATGAATATCTTTCAAGGGTATCCTGGAATTTATTGACAACTTTTTATCTTCATTTAAAATATCTCTCATCTAATGCCGCTATGCCCATGACAGATATTCAACAACTGTTGACATCACCGTTTGAAGAAAACTATATTCTTCGTTTCTACCGAAGAAAATTTTATCTATTTTGGTCAAGACAAGTTTTGCTATAAAAATTAGAAAAATACCAACTTTTTTTCGCGTTCCCAAAATTCACACGGCACATCATAATTTTTTAAAGAGAGATTTATAATTTAAAAAAGTATTAATGCTGGTTATGATTTTAAAAAGGCTTAATTTTGAAATTTATGTTAGTATTATTATTATTTCAATTATTGCAAAGAGATATCACTAAAAAAAACGTAGTTTATCAAAAAAATCTTATGACGCATTCCATTGGCCTCAAAAAATATACATTTCTCTCTATCATCATCACACATCATATGTTGTCTTAATTAAATAATGAAAAATCCTGTTTTTACTAAAATAGTTTGCTATATAAGGAAAAATCTTATTGCTACAATAATGTTTTATATTTATAATAAGTTTAAAGAGGGTAAGATTTTTTAGAAATATAAACATGACTGTAAATGAAAAGTATTTGCTAACATCAAAATATCAGTGGAGAACCTGTGCTTGGTGATGCCTCATGATGTCCCTTGTCCGAGGTCGAATTGTTGACAAACATAATCTCAAGTCCTCATCTAATGTTTGAAGCTGCGATCTGTTCTTGCTCTTTATTGTGTTCATAGCAGATAAACCAGCCTCACACAAATACGAAGTTGAGAAGGATTTAATCACTTTCTTTGTGACGATGGGGTACTCCGGTCGAAGAAACAACCAGAATAAAGCCAAATATGTTGATGAATGTTTAAATTTCAGAACTCTGTCGTTTATTATTTATGTCAGCTCATATTCTTCCACGACAGTTAATTCTGTCGACTCTAAAGCACTAAACATAAACGGATCTCTCACC
Source organism: Timema genevievae (assembly GCA_902155825.1). NCBI lineage: Eukaryota > Metazoa > Arthropoda > Insecta > Phasmatodea > Timematidae > Timema > Timema genevievae. Next base: position 136,970 of record CABFWO010000701.1, read on the forward strand.
CAGTCCAAGGAAGAAACATCAAGTGATAGAAAATACTGTTCAATGTTTTTACCCATGAGTGACAAACTTTGTAAAATTAAGTCAAAAAGATTAATGTTCAGTTTGCAACTTTTTGTCAGCTCACACGTTTCAAATTTGTTCTCTCGTCTGATTCTGGCTCCCCACATTGTTAGTTTTTCCTTAAAAGAGTTAATTTTATCCATACAAATAGGAACATTTTCATTCTTTACTTGCATACTCTTGATAAGAACGTTTAAGTCATGAAATATATCAGCAAGGAATGCAACTTTATTGCACCAGGTCTCATCTTTGAGCAGGTCAGCCATTTCAGAAGCTTCAGGCGTTAAAAAATATAAAAGCTCCTCCTTCAATTCATAAACCTTTGAAAGCACCCACCCTTGAGATAACCACCTCACTTCCGTGTGCAATAGTAGTTGTGTGTGAACAGCTTCCATGGCAGAGCACAGTGCCGAAAACAACTTCGATTTTAATGGCCTACTCTTGGTGTAGTTCACCATTTAAATAATCTCATTGAGCACTTTTTGGAGCTCAGGTACTAATAATTTGGAAATTATGGTATCTTTATGCAGGAAACAATGTGTAAAAAATAATTCCAGGATTCTTTTGCTTGGCCATTACAACGAGTACCTTCAGGCGTCCTGACATAGACGGAGCATCATCATACGTGCAAATACTAATGCATGATCTCCATGACAAATCATGAAAACTAAAATAATTGGTGACAACATCAAAAATGTATTGGCCTTTTGTGGTTTCTGGAAGGGGTTTGCAAAATAAAAATTGTTCAATCATATCTCCATTACACACAATCCTGATGAATGCTAGGAGTTGAGCTTTTCCAGTGATGTCAGTTGACTCATCACACTGAATGGCAAAAACATCGGCATCTTTAATAGTAGATTTGGCTTGTGACTCAATGTCTTGAGACACGTATTGTATACGCTGACTAATAGTGTTATCTAACATTGGGATTTTAAAAAAAATTCTTTATATTACTCGTCAAATAAAACATTAACAATTTTTACAGCATTCAGGTAAAATTACCGACTCAGCAATTGTATGAGATTTCATGTTTTCCCCCATGATTTCGGCGATGGCATAGCTTGCTTCTTGAGCTTTGTCAAAAATATTGGTGATTTTAGTCCATTGTTCATTCTGGCGTGATTTATCAGCTTTAAGCCTTTTAAAATATCCTATTGGTTTCTTGCATGAATGTGAGTTCTTTGCGTAAAGGTGTCTTTTCAGCTTACTTGGAACCATGGCTTGGTTTGCCAGTTTCTTACCACAAACAGCGCATTCATAATGTTAGTGCTCTTATTCAGATGAAATGAATCCGAAGGATAAATAGTCTTCATTGTATTGGCACACGACGTTTTTAGAACTGACACTAACTGGACTAGTATGTGTGATAATACTATAGATAGGGCCAGTCACACTTGATTTATTGTCTTGGTCTAACCTACATTTTCGAATTAGAAATTTGTCCATGTCTAATAGTCTCTAAAAATAAAACAAAAAATACATAAATATTAAAATAACTAAAACAAATTAAAAATAAACAAATATGCATTAATACAAATTCACAAGGAATAACACACGATCCAAACAGCAGCTGACTGAAGACTGAGAGCGTTAGTTTTACAAATATTAAAGCTGTGGTGGTAAAAGTACATTGCAGAGATATTTTGGGAACAATTGGGAAGGAAGTTCTTGGAATTTTACTAGTGTAGCTTTACGGGTATTTTTTCTTTCTTATCTGCCTTCTAAGAAAACTATACAGTAGTTCTAATATTTACTGCAATAGCTTTATTTTATGTCTCAATTTTTCTCTCGCTTTTTTCTACCTTTCCTAAAAATCTAGTGGCACATCTGCTGACACTTTGCGGCACATCGGTTGAAAAACGCTGCCTTACACCTCAAACATCGCAGAACATCATGACCTGCCCTAGTAACAAGTTACACACCAATCTTCATGATATATAGAGACTTGTAAAAATTGTCCGTGCGTACCACACAATATATTTGAATTTGCTTTTCGTTGTTACCATTAAAGATAATGTATTTTTTTCCAAGTACATAAGTATTTTGAACACCATTGTAGTGTATTAAAAATTACAAATATTGTTGGTTTGGCCAGGAAAGATCATAAATTAATATAATCCTTAATTTGAGCAAGATTAATAAATATTTCAGTGGCACTTCAATCCATGACGATCTTTAAAAACAGATTTTGACATTAATCTCGTACACATCACGGAGTAAATACAGAAGCGCGATGAAGCAATTCGATTCCGTCCACAATCCCGAGTAACTATAGTACGATTGTGGTAAGAATAGACTACACCTTTAAAAAAAAATTGCCATTTTTTGTAGCGTTCAGAATTAAAATCCTTTTAACTTATTATAAGTATAATTTTAATGATATTGATAGTATTTATGAATCATTACAGTTTCAGATCACATTAACTGACCTATAATTATATGAAAACAGTTTTAGTAACTTTTATAAATGTCAAAAAACTAATCTTCTTGTATAAATGGGACTGTAGAATATTGCCATGTAGGACCACAAAACTAACGCTCCTAGCGTTTGACACGTTTAGTGAATTACCTGTCAAGAGCTTTAGATAATCAAGGAAGGATATAGTGGTACGATAATAGTTTGACCTGTTTTGAAAATGTTTTCTACGTAAACTTAACATTTCTTTATTTAGACACATTGGAATTTTCATTCTTTCATACTGGGGCTCAGTTATGGAACATTGTATTATACAATATTAATAATCATTAATTTTATATAAGAACGAAAAGGAAGTTATTTTTTAAATTTTTTGTGAGTTTCTGAATATTTTTATTATTTTTTATTTTTTATTATTGGTCGATAAATTGTTATACTAAGTGTAAAAGAGTCGATACTTTTTAGGGGATACTTACTTGTAATTTAGAATCATAGAATATTATTTATAATTCTTTTTTCCAAAGATGATCCAATTTTACAACTCAGATATCTAAAGTAGCAAACGAACATATACGAGAATGTGCGTTCGCTTCTCTTAACACTAATTGGCTTTGTATTTATTATTTCATGATTTGTATAGTTAAAATATCTTATATTTATTGTATAATTATAATTTGATACTATTAATTTCTTGAATATGTATTTTGATGCTTATTAATAGGTCCTTGTAGTTTGCATTATTAAAACTAATGTGTTTTTAATATTGGTCGGGATTCGTATCCTTGTTGGGTAAACTGAATTTCTTATAAATATTATTTTCCAGTCTTCCTTCAAGCAGATTCTGGTACATTTCTCTGTTTTCTTTCTCATTTTGACTCTATTATGGTAAACATGTATATGGTCCAGATGGTTAGTGGTAGGCAGTAGGGCTACACATATAAATCAATAAAATTAAAGCTAATATTTCTATTGAATCTATTATTTGAAACGTTATACTATAAAAATTAACTTTAGATTCTTGTTGGTTAAATAACTCTTGCAATATGAATTAAGTTTGCCAAATTTTGAAAGTTAGTTTAGAAAATAAATTAAGATTTAAACTAGTCAAACTAAATTCAGTAAATATAATAATTATAATAATTTCAACATTGATTGTTGAAAAGAAGGTTTTAAATTTCTTTAAACTTTGTATTAAATTTAGTAGTCTTTTATGAAAATATTGATGATCTATTATAATTTTTCTAAAATACTCTAATAATAATTTAGAAAGTTTTTAAATATTGGTCTAGATTAAGTCAACATTTTGAAATTAAATAATATTTTCTAATTAGGACCAATTTCAATATCTACAAAGATTTATTCAATAGCATAATAATCCTTATATTCTTTTTAATTGTCATTCATAATCAACTTGAAACAACTGTGTTCACAGTTCATGTACAAAAACTATTTTATTCAAATCCATTACAATTTATAGACACATTAGCTATTATATTATTTTTGGTTTTTAATTCAGGGCCTTAGTAAATAGGTTAAGGATAGTATTAATATATAATCAAAATAAAATACATCTACATGTTAAATTTTATCTAATGAAATCTGTAATTAATGTAAACTATTGTATTTGACTTCTTTAGGTCAAATAGTATAATGTTATATAGGTATATTAAATTTTATAAAATATGCACCCAGATACAATGTAATATAAATTAAATATAAAATTTTATGTAAAACAAAACTACTGTGTGTATGGTAGAACAATATTAACTAATCGTAAATTATAATATTTATAACATTTTAAAGTGTTTGAAATTAGTAGGCCTACTTTGTATCTGACACAATAAAATAAGTGTAATGTAATCAATGCCGTTTGAGGAGTTTTTGAATAAATTAATTGTTTGCTGCTTAAGGTGGAATCCTTTTAACTTTTATATTATTTTAATCCTTTTTACAAATACATTGATCTAGTCTCTACAAAAGACGTGCACAAACATACACTAAAAAGAAAAATTTAAAAAAAGCTATTTTTTAAACAGGAACACATCAAAAGAACATTTTTATAAAAAAATAACGATCTAATTTTTTCAGTGGACAAAGGTTTTCCCATAACAAAACCCTATTTTTAATTTTTTTACTTCGAATATAAAAGAGGGTAAAACTCTCGTCGCTATCTTTCTATCCCCACCACATCTTTTTACCGCCATTAAAACCCTTTTAATCACGCTAAGAGTGTGCTGATGAGGGAGCTATAATTAATAATAAATACACCCGCATATATGTGAAGGCACAGTGAGAAACCATTTATTAAAAAACAACCTCAGTACATAAGGATAGTGTTGAAACCACGACCTCCCCATCAACAACAAAAAATGAGCCTGACATTTAATCCACGTGCACACCGATGCTATACGACCACTCAATGGTTTATAATACAGGCCAACATACAGTACAATTTTCTTAGGAAGGGACTTCATCCAACAGCTAGAAAATGTATTAGATCTATTTATCATGTCTTCGTGCTTCATCTCGTATTATCTGAAATCATCAATTTAGTTAGATATTATAAAAATACTATAGTTGAGTCGAAATAACTATTTTACGAATCCAAATAGCCAATTTACCTTTGAATCCCAAATCTCGAATCCGATTCCGAATATAAATCTTGGAAAAAAATATGATTGTAAGAGGAAATGTAAATATAAAATAATTTTAGAAAATAAAAATAGGAACTAAATGTTAACATTATTTTCCTATAATACATTCATGATAACATTCATACATTCAGTTAAGTGTTAAATTACTGGTCTGGGGTCTGGTTGTTAAATTCATTCTATAATTATGATTGGCTTAGAACCAACACAAAGCATTATTAGAGCTCTAAAATAAATTTAACATGTAAAATTGAGGAACAAATCTTTTTAATTATTTGTGTCTCTAAACAAAAATTTTCTCGACTAATCGAGTCTCGAATATCCTTAAGAATTTGAGGGATTCAAAGGATTGCCCTAATAAATACCTATAAAAATAACACCAATAATATAGTAAAATGTTTTCACTTTTGAACACAAAATATATATTTATGTATTCACAAAGCTAATTCCTATGAGAGTTGGACACTATTCTCTGTTTATGTCTCTATCAGATTGATTTCGGAGTGAAGTAGCATTCCAGCAACATCAGACGGAGCAATGTTCTGACAATTATCTTGTAGGGTAATGTCATCAACGCCCTGAAGTTGTGTTATGTCTCTGTTTGATGTCCTCTTGTACCTTCTCCTACCGCTTTACAATGTCACTGTCGAGGTGGTAGGTCGATACTATCGGTATCGACAAACAATACATGAACGCGATCCTGAGGCACAATAAAGCCATCTCTATGGAAGAGAGAGAGAAGTAAGGGCAGGCAACAACCGACAGAGAACCCACAGGAAACCATCGATTTAAGCTCACTGTTTATCGAAGTTTAGGTGTCCGTGTTCGGGTTGATTGTGTTTATGAATTCTCAAATACTTCACGTTTTAATTAACGAGACAAAATTGTTAAATATTTTTGTTTGGTTCTAAAATATTGTAATGAATCATTATCAGAACAGGAGGAATGTTTTGCCTTGAACCTCTCCAATAGAGGTGTTTTGTTCAAAAATGTGCTTTTATTCTTTTAACAGAAGAATATTATTTTAAATCAGGCATCAGAATCAAGGTGAATGTTTTGTTCTGAACTTCTCAAATTGTGATGTTTTACTCAATAATGGGATTTTTATTTTGTAGTAATAAAATATATTTTTAAATCAGCATCAGAATCAATATCAATGTTCTGTCCAGAACTTCTGCAATAGGGGTGTTTTTCTAAAAAATATGGATTTTTATTTTAACGGGAACACATTGTTTTAAATCAGCATCAGAATAAGAAATAATACTTTGTCCTGAACCTTTGCAATAAATGTTTTCCTCAAAAATGTGGTTTTTCTATTTTAACGGGACAGTATGGTTTTAAATCAGCATCAGAATAAGAAATAATACTCTGTCCTGAACTTCTGCAATAGGGGTGTTTTACTCAAATATTTCGTTTTTATATTTTAACAAGAAAATCTTGGGTTATTCACTTAAATTTAAACTTCTTGACTACGTTTCACTTCACTATAATTCAACTGCTGGTTTTAATGTGTACCGGCCACTTCTTCTTATAGCTACAGCCACAATAGACTAAAAGAGGGTGGACGGAATCCAAGAAAATTACCATAGCAAAAAGAGACTTCACTTGCGCAGTACATTTGAGAATATATTTCACAATCTCAAAGTAAATTATTCATTTATTTGAATTAGTCTGGAAGATGCCCAATAATTAACAAAATCATTATTATTATAAAAAAGAGCTTAAAGAGCCTTTTTTAAATGGTTACCAACGCACCTGAATCGCCATTGTGAATTCAGACTAAACAAATTTAAATTTTAAGATTAAATTAAATTTACATATCAATTCCAATACAAATAAACATCACAAAGGTTTGACTTCCCGACATAACTCAAACTTCTGTGGGACTACTACTTTAACCCCTTTTGAAATAATTGACAAGAATCCAACTTGTTAATATTTCATATCAATAGAAAACAAAGCAATATTACATTAGAATACTTGTAATTTCTCACTAAAAGAATCGGTAAATTTTAAAGTTTAAGACTTATAAATTAAAAAAAATTACTTCAACATTTTATTCAAAGAAAATACGTCTACAAAATATTACCTATAAAAGAAACATTATCAAAATTTAAAGTTCAAAAAAATTTTCGTAACCACAAGAGCAATAAAAATGTATATTTAAAATAAATATTCCAAGCTAGAAAAATAATCAAAATGTGGTTATCTATTTATATTTCAAGAAATTACAAAGAAACTAGGGCTCAAGCAGCAAAATAATACATTAAGTATTTCTTAAACAAATTTACTTTCAAAAATATATCTACTACTGAAAAATTATAGACGCCTACACTAAAGGATTTCAATCACATAATTAATCTAAGTGTTTAAAACAATCAAATCTATTATAGGTCGTTTAAATTTTAAATAATCAATAAAATATATATAAAGTTTATATATTGACATCCTGATTTGATTATGACCAAGTCCAGACCAGGATTTCTCGTTGGATATAATAGTTAACTATACCAGCTGGTTATTTTCAAGCCCAGAATAGGACTTCACGTGGAAGTGTCGGATATGATAGTCAACCATATTTACTGAGTTCCCTCGTTATATAGGTCTAGTTGATGGGTAAAGAGGTGGGAGTTTTTCATATTAAAATTACAACGCCCCACGGTTAATATGTTGCTAACAGAAAGTCACGTGCACCGGACACATGGTGGTTGGATGTTGAATCTAGCTACGTCCATCGAGTCACGTCCAACAGATAGCTAGTTAGTTACAGTTCAAGATTATGAGTGGCCCAACTGTAGTCAAGCCGGGCTAATCAGAGCATTTCTGGATCCATCTATGGGAACGTCTTCTTGCTGCATCATCCAAAACTTGTCAGGACTTCTCTTAATCATAGAATTTGGTGTGAACAGGTTGGTCATGGAACTCGTGCTAATCCAAAGGATACAAAGAGTGAATAAAACATAATTTTATTAGACATAGTAAATTTGTGATCTTTGGTATTGAAGGATGTCTATGCGTATTGGCATTATTCCAAGTGGGTAGTATTCAATTAAACTAGCTAGTCTTGCTAGTGTTACTATTGCAGGATCTCTATTTGTATTGGCTTATTTGAGGCGGGTAGTAACTATGTAGCATTAGCTAGTATTGCTAATGTTACAAATGATTAATTCTTTAAAATTTAAGGATAAATAATTTATTGAGTCTAAGCTATAACGTTTATTTCATAATAACATTTTATTTAATTGTTAATGTATCTTAATTATTTTTACTCGAACATAAAGTGCTCATCGGTCAGATATAATCGGTTTATTTAAGCTTAGTTTTTATTTTAGCACATTATCTTACTATCCAATTGAATTATACGCTTATTTTATTCGTACACTTATGTGATATAGACTAAGAAGGCTTATATTAGAGAAAGTGTAAACTCAATTGCATGAGGCTGAGTGTAAAACCTTTAGATAAAAATCTTCTCAATACACCCGACTGGGATTCAATCCCTGATCCCCCTGTCATTGGATGTCCAATTAATTGCGAGAGTGACACTTTAAACTATTGCACCACCAAAGCAGACTCAAAGTTTATTGATTTTGGTTTTAATAAATTACATTTATATAATCTGGGAAAAGTTAGATAATGTTAAAGATAATATAAATTTGATCAATAACAGGTGAGGTTTTCTAAATATACAGGATTATTCAGATATACAGGTTGGCAGGGGGTCTCGATATAAATATTTCCACGTCATTAGCTTGGGGTCAGGAACTGCAAATGGTTGTGCTACGAGACGTTGAAGTTAACACTGTATGCACCTTGGGGGGTAGGCAACTCATCAATCTTCAGCACTTAACAAGTGGCGTGTTGTGTACATTATAACTAATAACAGACGTTTAACTGCCTGACAACAGAAAAATAATTGTTGATTATTCAAGGTTGTGTATATTTAGAGCGTGGTATTTCGACTGAGGAAGTGGATTAACTTATCATTGTGAGATACTTTAGCACTAACTAATGTGTCAGGGGTGAGAGGGGTTGGGATGCCTCTGTTGGTTTGCGTGGCGTGTCACATGTATTGCCTATTCCCGACAGCACCGACTTTGACGCCTCATTTTGCCACCACTGACCCCAGGGGTATTAAGTGGAAATACTTATCTGGTCACTCTCTATAGCCTGTATATTTTTATACCTGAATATCTGAATACCCCTCCATAAATCATTAACTTCAATACTCAATAGTGATCACATCCTTAGGATGTATTACGTAATACCTTCAAAATAGAGTGATATGTGCTAGTTTTATATATTTATTGGAAGAATTTCAGATAATTTTACTCGAAAGATATACCAATGTCGAAAATTAATTTTTTAATCTTTTAGATGTAAAAGTTTTGTATCTTTTTATCTAATGCTTCGGTGGTTAAATGTATACTTTAATTTATTTATTTCCTTTTACACAGCCTATCACTCCCAAACGTTGATCTGAGAAAGACAGACAAGAATACTTTATCCAATTTAGGTACAGAATAAAAACACCTTTTAATTATAGAATCGCATAATAATATTCCTTTATGACCATTATATTTTAAAATATTTTTAATATCGGAAACAATTCCTCACAAACTCGTCTTTAATATTTTTGGATAATTTTTGTATAAATAATACATAAGGAGCTATGTCATAATTTTAGAACATATATTATTATTTTCTCACCAACAGGACAACATGTAAATTTCACGGTACTTTAATCATACTCTCTACATGTAAATACGGGGTGTTTTCACTAAATTACTCTCCCATTACCTTTACCATGAATTAATTCATATATATTATTCTAATTTCATGGTGAAAAAAAACTTTTGGGAATATTCCCTTACTGGAACAACTTCTTTTTCAATACAACTAGTTGATATGGAATACTGAACTTCCATGATTGTTTCAGCCAAATAGACTACTGCCCCTTTTCCAATACAACTAGTTGATATGGAATACTGACCTTCCATGATTGTTTCAGCGAACTAGACTACTGCCCCTTTTCCAATACAACTAGTTGATATGGAATATTGACCTTCCATGATTGTTTCAGCCAACTAGACTACTGCCCCTTTTCCAATACAACTAGTTGATATGGAATACTGAACTTCCATTATTGTTTCAGCCAAATAGACTACTGCCCCTTTTCCAATACAACTAGTTGATATGGAATACTGACCTTCCATGATTGTTTCAGCCAAATAGACTACTGCCCCTTTTCCAATACAACTAGTTGATATGGAATACTGACTGTCGCTTGTTTGAATCAACCATACTAGTTCCCATTTTCCAATACAGCTAGTTGAGCTGGAATACAGACTGTCCATTGTTTGAGTCAGGCATACTATCCCCTCATCCGGCCGTTTTGTTCGTCAAATTACCTCCTCCCTCTGAGATGATTAAAACAATTAGAGAAGTGCACGCAGCACTCAACAAGCAGGAGACTGCACATGAACACGCGCACATTATGTGGTCCGGGAAGGGGAGGACCGAGGGGGGTAGAAGCTTTGTGACGGTGTAATTAACTGGGAAACGTGTCGGAAATTACAGTAACCACCCCTCCAGTAATCGACCAGATTTCCGCCAGGTCTATTGCATGCTAATACTCGGCTTCGTCTTGACCACATCCGTCCTATGCCCGGAGGAGTTGGTCGCACAGTCCGTCTATACCTCTCTCCATGATCAGTCTCCATAGTCACTCCTAGAAAAGGCATGAGTAGCCACTGGCGCTGCACTGGATGTTATCAACATTTCACTATAGTGTGACGTCATATAAGATCCTTCCCCTGCACAAACATAAGCCTTGTCTACATATTTCATAAGATCAGTATCTATATGGCCCTTCATTCACTATGACTTTCACCCACTTCAAGGCCGCATGGTCCAAGGCGCTACTCTCGCAACTGAATATCCTGTCGATGACGGGGAGATCGTGGTTCGATTCCGGTCGTGCCTACTGAGAGTGGTTTATTCTAAATGGTTTCCCACTCTTTCTCCGCGAAAATTCTGGTGCTATTTCTATGGAAATATGGCAACACTTCTTCTAAATTCCACCTTCCTCATCCCTGAATTAATAGTGTAATTATTAGGCCTACCTAAGCGTATTGCCCGAATGGGTAGTAAGACACGGATTATAGACTTATGTTCTAATTATACTAATAGGTAAAGGATAAGTGAAGTTGAATTTTTATATAAAAAATGATATATATGTATACACGTATAGCCCTAGCAGGTAATAAAACGCGGTACTAGAAATATATTATTTATATTCCCAGGGGTTGACAACCTTTAAGTGCCCACATCGACTTACTAGCTTATCAAATGCTTATACTAGCTTATCAAATGAGCCAACCTTTTTCCGCTTTACTTAAGCTTTTTTTTGTCTATGGATTTATATTTATTCCTAAAATTCAATTTTTACTCAACCAACTTAATCCCCAGCATTCTAGGAAAAAATATAATATTGATGAACATTACATTTACATGGTTGTTATAACATAATCGAAGTTATTTCGGTCATTAATATTATTTGAAAACTACGACAGGCCTAGCTAGCAAGCCGGTATATAAATTATGTGATTTGAATAAAAAACTGACCCAGACGATAAGCTAGAATCAGTAATGGGTGTAAAAAATTTATTTGAAAATATTTGATTCATTGGCGTGTTTATAAGAAAGGAAAATAAACTTTTAGTGACATTGTATTTTTCTAAGACACAGCCGTATATACTTTATCATAGGGTATATTATAAATTGGAATAATTTAAAAAAATAGGCTGATATAGATCATCCTTGAATGGGGCTCCCCATCAGAAAAACAAATCTATACTTACATTCATATGAAATGATACTAAGAATTAAAATATCTAGTTTTCAAAAAATAGTTATTATTAAACTGTTCTTGAATCAATTTTCACCTCTAAACCAATGAACATTGTTATTTTTGATTAGAAACACCCCTCATATATTAATATTTAACAAATTAGTTAGAGCTCTTTTCGAAAAATTCTTAATTAAAATATATATTTATTCAGTTAACTACCATTTATTGTAGGAACATTATCTACATCACGAAGTGACTTTGAGGTATGACGGTATAACAACAAAATCTCAGGTTTGTGTGAAATCAAACTAATTCGTTCTGTAGCCCCAGGTAGACAGAGGACAGAGGTCCACCATTTTGAGTCCGGAGCACAGGTAAGTAAGAAACAGACTCTCAACCTTACGGGGGTTTTGTTGCACTCATTTTGCCGGTTTGAGTCCTTCAACTCTGGGCTTAGCTAGTGTCACTGCTGGGTGAAAATAGGACTAACAGCAACGATCCTAGTGGTGAAGGACTCGAGTTGCCAAAAGGAGCGCAACCATTATAACCTGGAAGTTGATTGTCTGGGTATATTATTTGTTTGTGGTTCGGGGCATATAGTCTTGAGTAGATAATTCTCACTATTACAATTCTTTCTATATAATGTATAATAATATATTATATATTATTTGTTTGTGGTCCGGAGCATATAAAACGTCAACATTCATTATAGTCTTGAGTAGATAATTCTCACGATTACAATTCTTTCTCTATAATATGTAATTATAAAATAAAAATTTATCGGATAACAATATGTAAATAACAAAATTAAAGTAAGATTTCTATAATAAGCTTACAGTCGTAGGTGATTATGTATACCACCGTAGTTTAGTGGAGCATTACCTCCCTCAACTATCAATGCGAGCTTATATTTATTATCACACAGCTTTTCTTCGAACGATAATAAATACACTAGCTTTGTTTGATAGACTGTGTCCATTAAAATAAGATGTTTAGTCTGGATATAACGAATGGTGTTGGCCCTCCTTTATGTTTCCAAATCCCTCACCTCTATATATTTACAATGCTGTCGAGACCAGAAGAACTTTGTCTGAGCTTCCTGCACCCCCCTCCCCCCCTCCCGTTAACACATGCTCCGGGGTTCGTGAACCGATAACACATTGCAAAAATATGTTAACAAGACGTTCGAAACACTTCGTCACTTTTAGCAAAGACGACCCTGACTACAAAAAAAATCCTGCTTCTTTTGTAAGGCGTCCAAATTCAGATGATGGAACATCTTGGTTTTTTATTTTACAGGTACTTGGTGTAACAACGTTACAAGTACTTGAGACAAAGACTGTTCTTAATGATCCCTCACTTCTAAAAGGCTAGTAGTTTCATCTTGATTGGAGACATTTAACGATTAAAATTATGTTTTAATTTCCAATGGGGTTGTTATGAGGATGGTAGATTTTAGAAATTACATATTAAAATTTTCTACGGGGGAGAATGGTAAACCATTTAGGGGTAACCACCCTCACTACAGCTGACTAAGTTCGAACCTCGACCTTCCCATTACTGTCAAACTATTCAGGACAAGATTGTCGCGTACACACCTGTACTGGTTTGTCACTAACAATGTGAATAGGTAAGTTAGTGACGACTCAGAATTCCTGAAGGCTATCGTGTGAGGAATGGACTGACATAAGTTCCATTAACTCGAAGTAGACCAGTTTAACTATCTTACAATGTCGTCATAGGAAAACCACACAGTTTGATAACAACCGATACTCAAGAAATGAGCTCATACACCATTAACTTACGATAAACAGACAAGGTTATGAACTCTGATGAATAACTATTACTATATTTAAACCTCCAACTAACTCACTTTGGTGGTTAAAGGATAAAAGGCGTCACTCTCACAAAAGAATGGCCTTCCAATGACGGGGAAATTGGGGTTCAAATCCTGGTCAGATGTACTGAGAAAGATTTATCCTAAATGGCTCAATGCTGGTACATTTCATACAAATACAACCTTCTTCAACCCCCACAAAATAACATAGTTAATACCTAAAAGTATGAATAAAATTGTTAGTAAAATGCTGTGCTAAAAATACCTGAAAAATATCTAGTATGCCTACGACAGCTCCACTTGATGTTAAGATGTTAGTCAATGGATCATATTTCAAGGTTTATAAATAATATATTTTACTTATATGGACATTATTTACTCACTCCAAGACGTATTTTGATGGATAAATGACAAACAATGAAAAAGCTATAGCTTAATTAGCATATGACCTAGGACTGATGCCCTACAGATTATATAATATAATGACTTTAAGATTGTATTGGTCAAACTTGACTCCCAATTCATTCAATTTGTTAGGTTTTAAGATTGTAAATATTTGTTTAGTTATAGTACTTAAGATAAATAAAATTGTATTTTATACAATATTTAATACTAAAATTAAATTTCATAGTTAACACATTAGTAACTACCAAAATAACGTAAACATAGTGAAAGATTATATAAATGTTCATAGGGGCTAAACAGAAACAAGAGTACTAATATATACTTATAGTAACCAAAATAAAAAATAAAATGTATGCACACAGACTACATATTTTAAGATGGCGATATAAAGATACCCATAACGAGTATATTTAAAATCATTCAGCCTTTTATCTACACTGCTGACAGTTTTAAATACTATTATATTTTCTTTCTTGTATCCATAGACTAGTGGCAGAGCTATGATGCTGCCACCATTGGTTGATAAGTAGATTGGTGGGAATTTTTACAGTTGTTATGGTATTATATTTTGTGTTTAGTTTATACTTAGTTTCGTAATGTCAATATAGCTATATTTTAATAGTGATATGATGTGGCCTTGACTGTATTCTTAAGACTGGGTTCAATCACCCATAGTAGCCCTCGTAGATCAGCGATGGCGCAAGGAATTCATGCGCCGTAGGAAAGACTTAAAAATTGCGCGAATTTGTATTTTGTATAATATACTAGTAAATAGGCTGCCCTACCTGCCTTACGTAAAATAATAATAGTAATAATAATAGGCTGTCAATATACTTGGTATAAATATATAACAATTATGTAACTTATTCTCCTCTCCTCATCTTTATGAATGTGCGCTAAAATATTAGCCCTTCTTTTTTCCATTTTCTCTTCATATTTTCTGAAGATTTTAGTTAAGCGTCAATAAAAAAGATTTTGTTGTTAATTAATCTTTAAAAAATATATACATTCTTAATATTACATAACATATTTAGATATTATTTCTTTATTTAGAAATAATTATTAGCTTATTTACTATGAACAACAATTTTTAAAAATTTAAAAAACCATTAAAATTGTTGGAATTTATCCCAAGACCTTTGAAAACACTTAGGCCTTGCTGCAGACCTATTTTATTTTATGAAATTGATTTTACATTCTCTATTCAGCTGAACGATTATGAATTTATTTTAGAGTAATCCTTCTTGTCATGTCATATTTCTAAACTATCCTAAAACTGGAACTCGCATGCACAACCATTGCAGTGTAATACATAAAATGTCTGGACAAATAAAGAATTATTTTTTTTTTCCCCTTTCAGCACTAATAATAAATAAAGATAGCTAAGAAAATAACAATGTATATACGCAATTCATTTGAAGACCTTGAAAATATTTTTCACCCGGGCTGTGATATGTAAAATTTATTTTCTAACAATAGTTTAATATTTTATGCTCACTCAACACGTGTCGTACAGACAATTATTTACTTGATTATTTTGAGGTTAAAACACTGTATGGAAGATTTAAATAACTGAAACTAAGAAACGTATACAATAAAGATATACAACAAATTGAGCTGATCTTATTAAGTCGTGGCGAAGCGCTTTGAGAACTACTGTACTATATACAGAAGTTACACAATATTCATTTATATTAGTTTGTTTAACTTCTACTGTTTAAATATTAATGAAGGTAAACCTATTATATTAGTTAAATAATTATTATAGCTATATTATAGATTTCATTTGAGTAAAATAGTTAATTATATATTAAACCTAATTAAGAAATAAATAAGAAATTCATAAATTATGTTTTAGCTCTGTGATTATATTTTAGCTCTAACTTTATTAATTTAACCATTCATGTAAATACATTTGTTACCAAATGTACTGTAGTCAAAGAGTGTTGGTGAACAGATATTTAAAAGTATTTTTTAAATATTGCAGCATTTCCCCCCAAATATTGGATGGTCTTAAATAAATTATTTTACAGTAAGTCATATTATACATTCAACTATTCCACTGAGCTCTTTTTAAATTAGTTTTATTTACAATTTTAATAAAGTGTTAATTTTTATAAGTTATTACTCTCATAGAAAATATTATTGTATTATTTATAATGCATAATTTTTAAATATTCATATTGAATTAATTTATTACATAAACCTTTACTCATAAATTTCATTACCTATTCATACAAGATAAGGTATACATTTTAAACAAATCGATTTTTAGCTAGTTTAATTTGAGTGTTAAATTTAAGGAGCAATAATATTCAAGCAAGCTCCATATGTGTGTGGACTATATTTTGTAACTATAACATAGACCCATTAAGATGACCATAAAATAAATGGTCATGGTTCCGTTAAGTATCTTTAAATAATTTGTCTTGGATTTATTTAAGATTATATTGTCGCTGCCCCCCCCCCGTTCCCCCTCCAAAGAATCCGTTGTCAGGTAGGAGCGTTTAAAATAGTCAAACTCGAAGTGTTAATGAAATTCTTGTAGACTAAATAAAATACATAATGTGATGTAGAGAGTTAACTGGTAAAATACCATGAAAGCTATAGCCCAAGTCAATCTGCTTGGAAACAGTCCTTGAGTACGTATATATTGGTGAACTACACCATATAGTCCTTGACAAGAACTATATAGTACATAGGTCCTACCTTGATGATCCTTGCCGTCAGCTATTAAAAAACTCTTAACACTCTAAAGAAGCAACTTGTCCTTGTTTCGCACATACTTAGAGCTTACAAAAGGTGTTATGAGAGAATCAAATAGCCATAGATGTTATTTATGCTTTTAGTGAGGACTACTCCATCTAGATATCATATTCTAAGCCGGGTTTGATTTCCGTGTCCAGGTGTCATTTTTCATTTATCAGAAAGGGTGTTATGCTTACTGATGTTTTGCTAATTGTAATTTAATGGTATGTAACTAATCACAAACAAAGCTGACATTCAACACATATGTGTACCTTATCGTGGACTGCCCTGAATAGCTTGTCTGACTTAGGATTTCATTACTACGAGGGAACTGTGTCTCTTATGTAACATACCCTTGTCACAATGTTAATAGACACTGACAATATTATTAGAAGTGCTTGAAGAGAAAATGGGAGATCACTTATCCAACAAACATGTGTGTTCCTTAAACTTTTCTACTTGATTAAATTATCTTTGAAACATTTTCTAGTTTATTTACTTATTACTGTTTACAGATTATACCAGCTGTATCAGATATGTGGTCTGTTCTGTACATGATTCTTGCTCTTCGCTGCTCATTGGCCCAATCGCCACCACCTGACCTGAGCCTAGCAAACAGTCTGAACCTTTCAGAAACCACCACAACTATACAAACGTCAACCATCGATGCCATCATTCCTAGAAACGCTTCTTTGTTACCTTCAATTCTATCTCCAAACGTAACTTTCCAACCAACCGGGACTCCCTCAGTCACAGAGAACGTGAATTCGTCTAATTCTAGACCAATTGGATTTATAAGACGTGTTTTAGAAGCAAGAGTTAGACATAGAATTCCTTTAGTTATTTTAAATGAGCCAATCCCTGCGTTTCCAAACCCCATCTATGAGATTGATTGGATGATAGCATAGCCAGAATTTGGAGCTATAGATTATAGTCTGTCCATCAATAGCAGTAGTTAAACTCTACAAGATGGTTCTGAAATTATATACTCAAATACATTCTAGCCTAGAGAAAAAGGGAAAATCATTATGGACTTAAATTGTTTAGTATTATAATCCTACCCGATTTTGGAATCACTAAACAAACAACAACAATTAAATGGAAGGCAGACTAATTAAATCTAATACAAAATAATATTTAAAAATACCAAAACTTAGAAAATTAATTTTTAAATACCATAATTTAATAACCTGCTGTTCACATTAAAAAATGTATTTATAAACGTAGTTTATTTGATATATCATTCATTATTTACACAATTCTTGCAGAGTGATGAGTATATATATCAAAGTTTTTAATTATATATATATAATTAATATAGCCTATTATCAAAATCAAATAATTTAGAAATCTATTAGAATATACTAATTATTTAACATTTTATTGCATCATCACTTGAAATCGCAAGGACTACAAAGAGCAGCATGAGTTAAATTTCAACATTTTGTGTCGTCTGAGAACAATCTCTCATATTACTTAAATTTTTATCTGAGAGAGAAGCTTGAAATAAATTACTCTGGAAAATTTAATACCGCTAATACTTTACAGGTACATATAAGAATTAATTTATATAAAAACTCCTACTACTTTGGAGCCAAATAATGGTTCCCGGCTGTTAATGTTTTGATTACTTATTTCCCTATCAAATTTCAAACGGAAACAGGAATCTAAGCGCTCTGAAGGTTTGCCAATATCCACCACATCTAATATTTACCATGATTCACTAAAAATTTAATTAAATATAAAATAGATGCCCTTAGTGTCTTTAATCCGTTGAGAAGTTAAATAACTGAACCCACTAAATCCTATAAATAGTTCTTCGTTATTTAATAGGGAATATGGTCCGTGGTATACAAGTATATATCAGCAATATTCAATCTGTTACACATTTAATAGTATTTATTATTACAAGATTTCAAAATTTAAATTTTATCTTAAGTTCATTTTAAAAGTATAATCAAGTTGTTTATGTGTAGATTAGATAATTATTCTTAAATAATTCAAAATAAATAGGTATATATGTATCATGTTAGTAGAAAAATACATAATAATTTATTTTGCAAAATTGTATCTATAAATTATGTGATTTTAACTGTAATGTGTTTAAAAACACTTTTTAAATGTGTATGTATTATATTTATTAATAAAGTAAATAAAACAAAATTACTATTTTAATTTTTGAGTGACAAATTAATTGTGATATAAATTTATTTCAAGATTATAATGTTAACAAAATGGTTTTCCTCATTTGAGCCAAAGCTTCCTAATTAATCCATGGTATGAAAGCTAAATTCAGTATTTGAGAAACTGAACCTATCTCTTTCTCGGTGATTAATTTAGCACTGTGTTGTATTTTTTATAAAATTAAGATAGTTTGAAATTGCAGTACATTACAACCTCGTTATACCAAACCACTGTTAGTCCAAGATTCAGATAGTCCGAACTATATTTTTGTAAAATGTGGGGAAAAAAACAAAGTTGAGTGAAATATATTTGAATGATAACAAACTTAAAGTTAAAATAGAATTAATGGATAGTGATAATCATATGTATATTTAATGTTGTGGTCCACAAAATGTGTTTTTCTGCAAATTGTTACGTTAAAACTTTTCCCTGCTCAACCATAACTAGAGTTGCTTTTTATTAATAAACTAACTTATTAACTCGAGGTTAATTAATTAAAGTGGAGTGTTATATTATTCACTTACTTTATTAAGTAATTTTATTAAATATTACACTGAATAAATTTATTGTGAACTGGGTCACCTATCGCCCGGGACAAATGCATCCCTTAACTGATACTCAAATATTAGGGAGAGCTTGATACAAATGTTTCAAAATAACATTCTCGGAGCGTGCTATACCCACTTACCAAAGCCTTTGCCCTGGTGTAATGAGCTGGTCAGTCGGGGTGGCCCTCACTGTTTGTGGGGGGTAGCTGGTCCTAGCCACCGACAAAAAGCGATATATCTCGTATCTTAACCTAAGTCATCAACAAAGTTGGGTCGCAAATGTGTGTCCATCCCTTTCTAGGGAGCCGCACCCACATTCCTCTCCAACACATTTATATTTACAATTATTATATTATAATACAATTATTAACTACTAATATTATATTTACAATGTCAATATTTATTAGAAAATATATAAATTACGATGAATTTAACCTCTCAAAATGAATGAAAATTTTATAAAACTAATTCAACTATAATTTAAGGTTTATGAAGATGACTGTCCCCCTGTGGACCCCTCTGTATTACCACGTTTAATCCAAATTATCGCTAATCCGAACAAGCTTCAGTCCGTTCGGATTAACGAGGTTATAATGTTTATTTACTAATTTAGCCACATGTAATATAAAGTGCAAAATAACTACTTATAGCAACATATTAGTGGCTAGCTTAATACATAGAATATCAATGACTAAAAGCTGTAGGGACGAAGATATTTTCAGATAAAGTGCTCCTGCATCAGTTTAAGGAAAGAATGAGGAAACCGCAATGAAAGTTCACATTTAGAAAGTCATCTTCAGTGCACCTTGGTAAGATTCGAACACCGATCTACACGTGCTGTCAGATGCAACGAGGGTCATGAATGTCATTGTTTTATTGACCTTTTAGGCAACCGGGACACGAACCAGATGCTCGGAAATCGTGTTTCAACCCATAAGACCAATGAAAACCCCAACTCAGTGAGTAGCATAACCATCACCCATAAAGTGAGGTAAAGTCATGGTGATATTACGCACTATTTTTTACTGTAAGGTACTGATTTTTTATGGTAATGTCCTGTTCTACAAAACAGGTGGTAGAACATTTATAGATACTGGTTTTCAACCGAGTATTTTTACGTCCCAAAGGATTTCTTTTTGTAGTTAGTGAAAATATTATTTTGAATTGACAGCGCTAGCACAGGAAATTTCAACCTTGAGTTTTATTTTTTATAGAAGTTTTACTTACAAGCTATATTTGCCAAAGGTTATGTACACGTGTAATTACAATTAAAGTCAATATCTAATAACTGATGTATATAAACTATAAAAAAAAGGGAAGACATATTCAACATTTTACCTTTTTGTTACATATAAATTGTTTCTTGATATTACCTTTTATTTTTTCCTTTAAAGGTTTTGCTTTTAATGATAGGTATGTATTATCATAACTTGAGTAGGACCCTGCTCAAGAAAAAGTTTTAAGTGCTTAACGTTTGACTTACTAAATTCATTTTATAATCAAAAATGAAAGAAGTCAAAAAACGTTAAAATTAAAATTAATTATATTTATTACAAATAGGTAAGTCCTAAGAAGCATGGCTGAGAAGAGAAACATTTTGTTATGTGATTCTTCGGTATAAAGTAAACTGAATTGGGCACCTCCTTAGGAGTAACCGTCTACTGCATGACGTCATAGAAGGAAAGGTTTGAGGGAGAGGGAAGCTAAGGAAGGAGGAGGATTCAAATATTGAATGACTTGAAGGAAATAAGAAAATTCTGGGAGTTGAAGGAAGAGGTAGAGGACAGGCAGCATTGGCGGTCTAAGTTCACTGACAAAAGGAGTCTGTCTTGAAACAGAATATCCAATAATAATAATAATAATAATAATAATAATATAATATATTAACAAAGTTTTTCCTTACAGTAGTTTTTGCTTGAAATTAATAATAAAACTAATGTTCTTCTAGGTATTATGTGAATTTATGGAACTTTTATATCTTTAGTTGGAGATTAAAAGTTAGTTTTAATAACAAATTTTGTTTTTCAGTTATTTTTGCTCTCCCTCCCTTCATTATTTTTCTCTAAAAACTATATTTCTACTTCTTTTTATTTTTGTAACTTATACACGATATCAATAGTAAAAACAGAATCATATTTATGAAAATTTTTTGGGCTTCTTTTTTTTTAAAAAAATTAGTCACTATACTCATAAGTCACAGATGTCGTCACATAAGTAACCTTATCTGAAAGTTGAAAGAGATGCACTTGGTTTATACGTGAAGGTAGCAATCTGACTATGACCAACTATGGAAAACTTATGAAGTTAGATTTCTTGGGGTTTTGAGATTTTTGTTTTGGTAAAATTTTATATATTATGAAATGAGAATATCCCTTGAATGTTGCTATTTGTTTAGTTATGTTCAATTCTGTTTTAAAATTATTCTTGGAAAGTGGGATATGAAAATTAATTTATAAATGAGGCTGTATTGAATGATGCCAATTTGTGAGATAAAGGATGGTTGGAATCATTGTAAATGATACAATCAGTATGGGTGGGTTTTCTATAAATTTTGTTTTCAAATTTGTAGTTTTTAGTTTTCATGATATTTAAATACAGGTAGTTAATGCTATTATTTTGTTCATGTTGAATTGTGTATTCTAGTTTGGGATGGATATAGTTTAGAATGTCATTGCTGTTAAAGATAGTAGTATCAAGAATATTGTCATAAATTATAAGGTTGTCATCGACATAGCTAAAATATAATTGGATGTTTATGTATTTGTTTAAATGTTTGATAATTTTAGAGTCATATGTTTGCATACATATTTCAGACATTAAACAAGAAATGGGTGATGGCCTTTTAATGGGTTTTATTAAATTATCAGGAGTGATCCTTTAGAAAACCACCGCGTATTAGTTTGTGATAAAAATTAATTAATAATATATTAGATTGTTTTTATGTAGAAAGTAAAATTATAAAATTGATTATAATCTATAGACTTGTGTAATTTACCATCACTAGGTACTGTTTAAAAATTTCATGTAGAGCAATGATTCACAAATTCACCTTGTCTATCTTTCAACCGATTTGTATGAAAAATAAATGACCAGTATAATAATTCATATCTATACACGAAATTCAATTTAAACAAGTAAGTACATCTTAAGCTATGGTATATATATACATACATTTTGTGTTTATTTAACGATATTATTTCTTGAGATATTTACTATCGTATACCAGTTTAAGTATCTTTTTTATAATTGCAAGCTAATTATTTCAAACCTGTTTGTCATGTATGATATAAGAAAGAGTTTTCCGGGGATTTAAAAGCTAGCCAACCACATAAAGATGTCTTTATTAGGAGGCAAGGGAAACCATTTATATTTTCATTTATACATCTACACAATCATATATCCATACCTAATATGATTTATACAAATATATTGATGTATTTATTTAAAGTTGCATGAATGAGAAAACTGATTACAAAGAACTATTTCTACCCCACCTTAACCTTATCGTTGATCGCATGAACTAACGCATCACTATAGTGCTGGACTGGACTTCTGGTGACAGGGAGGTCAGGGTTCGAGGCTTACCGAGGGTGATATTCCCTAATTGATTTCACGCTCTACCTCTGTACAAATAGAAATAATTTTTTTCTCTAAAATTATACTTTTCTAATCCTTTTGGAACTATCGCGATTATTTTTATGTGAATAATACAAACGAGTGCTAAGACTTGGAGGGGGAAGGGAGAGGGAAGAGGGGGAGAAACAACATCGAACTCCCATCCGGAGAATAATTTACATAAACAACTCCTGAGTTTTCTTTCAGATTATTCAAAATTTCAAATATTCCTGAGGAAGAACTACTACAAATAACTCATAGACTCCTGTAATTTTGAAGAAATTTCACACTATGACTACTCCAAATAGTTTATGAAATCATTAAATATAAAAAAATTGTCAGTGGAAAATAACTGCAGGTATACCCAAATTATTTTTGATGGAGGTCCGTTTTAAAAACTTACCAGACTACCATGATCCAGTGAGATTTAACAGTAATTTAAGGCCAAGGATTACTTAAGGCCATCCCAAAGCTTCAATAATTTAAAAACTGAATTTATTTACTTTTAGTTATATTACTTATTTACCAACAAAAATAAAAATGAAGTACATCCACTTAAAACGCCATTGTTTGTGAAGGGGCATGCTTTGGCTTTCCTTCTTTGTCTACCATCCACCAACACAAATAACATAGTGTCCTCTTTATCGCTATCGGTTTGAGGTATGTAAAAAATGTGTCTGTGGTATAGATGTGGACTGCGGTCCACCATTTGTAGAACCCTTATCTAGAGGCCTCTTATTTTATAAAAAAATATTCCAGAAGAATACCATTTCTAATAGCTTCTAAGAAGATAAAATTTTCCTAATATTTCTGGGCCAGTTCCACTTTAAAGAGATTCTAAAAATATATAATTCTAAAAAAAAAAATCAAGTGAGGATTAATTTAAATAGCTTCCAGAGGCATCCAAATATCAAAAATTTCTCGAAGGTAGACTGCTACAAATAATTTCAAGAAGCATCAAAAGTTCTAAAATATTTAGAGGGAGGATTACTTTAAATAGCTTTTAAAAGACTATAATTTTCCGATAATCTAGAAAAGGAGAACTCCTATTAGTCCTTTAATGACATTAGATTTTCAAACATTTATCGGGAACGGTAAGGCGAGGGAAAAATAGTCGCTAAAATAAACTTTTTTGTCCTCCCAACCCCTTCTACACAAATATTACTCCGTCACAAATGGATGTTTTATTTATCATTTTAATCTGGAATTAACAATCATTTTGTTACAAATATGTATCATCAAATCTACCGATGAAAAAATATTGGAACAACACATTTAACTGTAATACATTCCATATGAGACAAATGCTACTAAACCAGGTTAATAAATAAATAGTGTTTAGTTAAGGAACCCATTGTAGTGCCCCCACTAGGATTTATGTAATGTAATTACTTTTGGGACCATCATTAAGTTATATTTTAATATTTTAATTAATAGTAGTCTATATAAAATATATGAAATTAAAAGATTGAGTTGTTATTATTAATATTTTATAGTCTCCATTGCATAATATCTATCTATATTAGAAAGTAATACCATTAATACCAACCACTTTAAAGCTGCTATTTTATTGACTTTGCCTACTTGGAGATCTCAAGGCTAGTTTGCGAAGTGCGTTCCGTATTAATTTGACGCACTCAAGCAGTCTAAGCACTATCACACTCAGACACTAATGTGAGAAATAGAAAGAGAGGAAAGAACATTACTAGTTCACCCTTAGAGGGCTCCTATCAATGTGCTGATAACACTTACCCCTTCCACTGACGAGTTTTCACACTCACTATATTGTATGCCTGTTGAAAACAACTGAATTGCTTTTAAAAATTAACTTTCTCTTGTTTCCTTTCCTAAATACACAAATGCTTCCACGGACATTTTTTAATGTACAACCTGGTAGGAGAACCTATACAGGTCATTTTCACAAATGAGCTAAATAGCCTAAGCTGTAGATGATTTAAATAAAATACGTCTACAAAAAAACTTCAAGTTAAAAATAATAGTTTTGTGACATGATAGGACTAATTTTAGAGTCACTTAAGAATGTATGATTCATGTTTCAACGATATATCTTTAAAACTCTCTGATTAAAACATAAATTAATTAATATGGGAAATCTTATATTGACCTACCGTGAAGTCATAGATAGTGAGCGTTAGGCTTAACATACGTCTCGGTTTGACCGGGACTGTCCCGGTTTGAAGGGCTAGTCCCGGGGTCACGGCCGGTTTGTCATTTTGTCCCGGTCAGGAGAAAAATGTTAAGAATATAAAAAGTTAAAATACAAGAAGGGAAAGAAAATAGGTATATATTAGTTGATTTGTCAACACTGCTTACTTATTCTTTCTTTCCATTATATCACCACAAAATCTGGAGTGAAGAGTCAAAACAAATCACAGCTTGCGGGACTGCGGGTGCATATACAATTAATCTGCTGAGGTATGCATGGATAATAGATAGGGGAGGTCTGTTCGTCTGTAAGCGAGTAGTCTAAGCCGATCTTATTTAATTAATAACTTATTTTATTAATCTCGTCTGTAACTATTTTAATTTTGAAGTAAATATTTAGGTGTAAATCCTTTTATTTTAACATGTAAAACATGCCGAAAAGAAACTGTAAATTTACTGACGAGTTAAAAAAAGAATATCCAATTCTGAAAAAGGTTTGTGGCCAAGTTCATAGGGTTAAGTGTGAACAGTGTTTGGTCAGAATTTTCAATTTCTCATGGGGGCCGTTCCAACATTGAAGATAATTTAAAATGTGTGAAATATAAAGCTAGTTTGACTGTAGCCGCAGGTTCTTCAAAACTTTTGACGTTTTTATAAAAACGCTGATCCTGTTGATAAAGACCTTTTAATAGCTACTAAAGAATCAGCTTTTGCCTTTCTTACTGCTGTTCATGATTTCAGCTTTAAAACAGCTGATTGTTCATCCAAATTAATCACCAAGTTCTTTGAACCAAAGTTTGGTGTTGCCAAAACGAAGTGTGAGGCTATTGTTGTAAATGTGATTGCGCCAATGACAATTGATGAACTTCACGAAGATTTAAGTAAATCAAATGTTGTGAAATTAACAATTGATTCTTCCAACAGAAAATAAATTAAAATTGTACCTTGTGTTGTGCGATACTTTGTACCAGAAAAAGGAGTAAAAGTTAAACTTTTAGACTTTCAATCTGTTCTTGGTGAAACATCAGAATACTGGAAAACTATTTGTTGTTAATTATCAAAAACCATGATATATATAAAAAAAATTGTTGGGGTTTGTGGTGAAAACTCAACTGCAACACAAATTTTGGAGACGTAAAACCGAAAGGGGTAAACAATGTTTACAGTAGATTAAAGAAAGAAAAGTGGAGAAATATTGTGGATGTTGGTTGTGGTGTTCATATTGTTCACAACTGTCTTCAAACAGCTGTTGATGTTTTACCTATTGAAGTAGAAGTTAGTGTGGCTAAGATTCATAAATATTTACACATTTACACTGTGCGTGTGCCTCAGATGAAAGAGTTCTGTGAGTTTGTAGACGTTGAATACAAAAGAGTTCTGCAACATGGCAATACCTTATTTCTTTCACTGCTGCCAGCTATTGAAGGGGTACTTCAAATTTATGAAGGACCAAAGTTTTACTTTTGATTTAAAAAACTCTGGACGTTGATTATAAAAAAGTGATTTGACAATTATTATGGGGAAATGTATTTGGGGTTCGTTCATGGGCAGCTAAATCTGTTTAACAAAACAATATTGATCATATAGAAAACAAAAACAAAAGCAAGTGCAACTGATATTGTTATCGAACCTAAGCAATTGAAAACAGATCTCGAAGAAAGGCGGGATAATAGTTTTATACCACAAGGAGTAAAAAATGTTCAAGGCATTAGAGGAGGCAGGAAGCATTAATGTTAATATAGATATGAAAGAATTTATCGATTTTTACTATCTATGTGTGTCCTACATTGATCTATGGGAAGATAGTTTCAGTGGAGCAGAATATTTTGTATGGATGGACAACATTGAAACGATAGGGCTCAAAATTGAAAAATCAGCAGAAAAAATTGATGAAACACTTGGAAATTGTGTAATAAACTTGAATTAACTATTTGATGAAGTGGTGGCTGCCAAGGCATTTTGGTCTTCAAACTGCTACACCCTCAAAACTACATATTTAAATTGTGAAGAAAAGTGGGTCCAACTATTCAATCACTTCAAAGACCACAACATTTCTGTATCTAGCCTCCGCCAAGTTGTGGAGTACATTTTCTGCCTACCAGGCACTTCCGCTCTTGTTGAAAGGATGTTCTCACTGATAAACAATGTATGGTCTCCAAAAAAGAGGAAGAATGGCGGAATCAACCGTGAAATGCCTAAGGTATTGCAAAATAAACATTGACATAAGTTTCATTCAAGTAACAGATACGATTTGTTTCAACCAGATAATAAGTGTGTTTAGCAATAGACTTTAATAAGTTTGTTAAATCTCCTAGCCTATAGTATATTATATTTTATAACTTCATCTTTTTATTTATAATTTTCTCTGTAATACATTCAAGTATAGTTCTATCAGTGAATTAGGCTTCAGTTTTCATCGAAACAAATGAACCAAATTAGCACTTAGCTTTTAAATGTGAATTAATTTTCAAAAATTTGTATCCCCAATTACACCATAAACATCCTTTGGATTTGTAAGGGAGGAGGGGTGGGAGAGGCCCGTAAAAATATATCCATGCTATTTTCCCTTTTACGCCAAAGGGGCTCTACGTTATGATTTTCTTCTAGAAAACCCCTAAAAGTGTCCCGGTTTGAGAGGAAAATAATATGGTAAGCCTTAAGATAGGCAACGTTTTTAAGCCCACATACAAATAACAAAGTATACCCATCAATAAGTTTAACTATTCAAATGATACCGTATAACAAAGTTCAATCCTAGGATTTACAGATCCTCCCATTAGTGATATTAATAGTATATCAATGTTTAAACTGTAAACAAAACTTTATGTAAGGTACTATACATAGCACACACTTCCACTAATACACTTGGTACCTTCTTTCCCCAATCTTTATGAATCCACTTCCAGATCTGCCTCAACCAAGCACAATTATAGTCTATAAGTTTTTTTATCGTTTGACATATACGACCGTGAGGAACATGACATAGATTTCGGTCACCCTATGTGTAGACTGTTAGTCTCTTTGGTGGCACATAAAGTCGCCCAGGGTACATCATAGGAGATTGTCTACAAGTACCCACAATGAGATGATGTGATGATGTGATGATAGCTATTAAGATCTTGTGGAGTCGGTGTAGAGATGTGGTATCGAAAGAAAAGTATCAATAACAGTAAGTATCGGTATCGAAATTTTAATCTGGAAAAATCTTTTGTCATCTAGTATTAATAATCTCGTACCCGCTTTGGTGTCCACATGGTCTAACGTGCTAATCTCGTTTTGGACTAGACTGCCAAAGACAGGTAGGTCGGGGTTCGATCCCGGTCGGGTGCACTGAGATTGGTTTCCCCTAAATGGCTTTACACTCCCCTCACCACGCAAATTCGTGTGAGTTTCCTCTAAATTAAGCCTTTCTAATTCCTAACCCAGCATTAGTGTAATTATTACATAGCCGTATAACCTGAAGAGGTAGTAAGACGTTGTGTTACAAAAAAAAATCTCAACTTTTGCATCATCATTGTATTCTCATTTTTATTCAAACACTGAAAATTACAAAGTTTTTGAATATTTTGAACAAATTTTACAAGATGCTTTTTCGTTATTTAACACTTTAAAAAAATTTATTTATCAACGCATCTTACAACCGTTCGGGCTATACGCCTAAGTACTAATTAGTGTCTTAGAAATTGGGAAGGTTGGATTTAGAGTAAGTTAACCCACATTTGAGTGGAGGGAGAGTGGAAACTATTTAGAAAAAAATGCTCTCAGTTAACCCGACTAAGTTTTGAACCTCGATCTCACAGTCCTCGACAGTCTAGCTCAACATGAAACTAGCGCGTTTGCTAACTATGCCACAGAGGCGGGTTCCAACTTCTTGAAAAACTTTCATAATTTACTTTTGGAAGGTGCCATTTTTTTAACTACATTCGTCGTTTATGTACTCTATCAAGATAGATTATTAACTATTGACAAACCATATAAGAATGGATGCAATGCTTCATGTGCAAATAAACATTTTTGCTTCGTCTTCTTGGAGCACCTTGAGTAGACTAAGTTTATTGTGATCCTACAAAATCTTATTTTGTTTAGTTTGAGATGACATTGCTCATTGATGAAGGAAGGGGCTGTTATGTAGACTAGTCTCCACTATTCTGTTAATCAGTCAGGCGGCTGTATTAATAAACAAAGATGAAAGAACAACTTTGAATTATTATAAGCTAAAAAAGAGATTGAGGGTGGTAAGCAAGAACTTATAACGGTCCTGTGTGCTAGAGTTGCTTCTTGCTTGTCATGCAGAGAATGAGTGAGGATTGATAAATAAAGTCATTTGTAATTCCTCTATAGACCACTCAGCATGAGCCATGAGTGAAGATAGCAAAAAATTTGTTTCTTTCGATACTAATTCGATACCGGAGTGTGAGTACTATAATCAGTAGAAGTATCGGCAATAAATTATCGAGCAAAAAAATACTAGTATCGAAAGGAAAATACCGATTTCAGTAAAGTATTGATACTTGTTTCACATCTCTAAGCTGGTGTGAGTTTTAACCTAACTTAAGCCAAATCAACTAAACCCTGATGACCGTTGGGATCACTGCCCTTTCGGGAAATATACCCTAGGTACCAGTCAGAAATCGAACCCGGCAGCTATAGGCTTATAGCCAGGTGTACTACACCACCACTACAATACGGGGTTGGTTAGTCTATCACTTACGCAGAGGTGTAATATTTTATAGAGTGTTTATAGATGAAATTGGCTGACCCGGTGATCAAGTATAAACAAAATAATAAAACAGATTATAGCTTTTGAATAAGCTAGCAAACACAATTTGGTGGTTGAATGAGGTTAAGTGTCCCTCTCGGGACAGACCGGCCTGCTGATGACGTGGTGATTGGTTCGTGAATTCCGGTTGGATGTACTGAAGGTGTTTTTCCCTAAATGGTTTTGCACACTCTCTGCATGCAAATATGTGTACACGCCTTCTAAATTAACCCCTACTCATCCATAACTAAGACATAAGTGTACAATCAGTAGGAGAATTAAGAAGCGGTGTTAAAAAAACAATGGCATGAGAATGTATGTTTTCAAATCTTTAATAAATTTTGACGTTATCTGTACTACAACTTTATGTACAAGTTACTAAATACCTGTTTAATGAACAATGGCAGAAACCTGTTTTATTTGTGTGCAATTAAATAATGAATATATATATACAGAAGGCTGTTCTCTTTTAAATGCCATTTGAAAAAGAAAAGTGTATAAAGAACACCAGTTCCTGTGAATCGGGGCATTCCTAAAAGGTAAACTAACTCAATATTGCTGTGTAAATATTTATATTTAAAAATAAATATTTGTCTAAACCAAACAATAATAAATTGTTTGTTTAGGTTTATAAGTAGAGAACATTATATTTGATGAAATAATTACATTTATCTTAGTAAAGAGACTTCTAAAGATGATTAACATTTGAATAAGTCGAATACAAAATCAAATTTTTGAAATAAGGTTTTATTTAGCTTAATAGTTTTCATATATTTGCTGATTACTTTCAATCTGGTGTCACTTCAAATATCACCTTTTGGCACAATATATCAGTCTGGTTTATTTTATACTGCCCTGATAATCGAGCTTCTAAGATGAATAATTGCTTAAACATGATTTTTCCCAAATCGGTGATTATTTGGAATAAATCCTTATCACGAATAATTTGCTAGTGATGTGCAGGTCATTGTTTGAATTTCAGTCAGGTACACTGAGGCTAGTTATTCCTAAATTGTTTATTCCTCTATCTTTGCGCAAATGTGGCTACACTTAACCTTAATTATATTTTCCTAGACCCTACATAAAAAATTAAGCTAAATGGGGGTATTACAATCATTTAGTAAAACAGAGTACAAAGAAAAAATTTATATAAGAAAATTTCACAAGTGATTTTATTTGAACATTATGTATTGAGTTGTTTAAAATATAATGCACCATTTAATTCGCAAAGAATTTTATGATAAAATCTTTAGTGTAAGTTATTATATGTGTGTTTAGAAATAAAAAATAATTACAAACATTAGCTATAAAATTTAATGACAGCTAAAAATTTACAAAATTACTGTAAAATATGATTTTTAGATACGGTACTAATGTTATCTTTTCCAACTAAGACATTTCCATTTGTGTTTAGCAGTCAATGGCAATAACCGCGTTTAGAGTAATGATTGGCAAACCGAATGGGAAGAGGCCATTGGGAAGACCTAGGTGCAGATGGAAAAATAACATTAGAATGGACCTAAAATTGATAGGGTGTAATTAGGTGGACTAGATATAATTAGCTAAAGATAGGGATAGAGTGTAATTAGGTGGACTTGATAGAGCTAGGTCCGGATATGGATAGGGTGTAATGAGGTGGTTTGGATAGAAATAGCTCAAGATAGTTATAGGGTGTAATGAGGTTGACTTGATACAAATAACTAGCTAAAGATATGTATAGAGTGTAATGAGGTAGACTGGATAGAATTAGCTCAATATAGGAAAAGGTGCCGTACTTTTGTAGGTGTGGCAATGAACATTTGAGTTCCTAACACTATAGACTAAGTAAGTAATTATTGAGATATTATGTAAGCTCTCAGAAGCATAATACATTTACCTCGTCTAGAATGTAGTGTAGTTTATTAACGTCATCATTCTCATAACGTCACAGTACCCGTTAGAGTTTTTTAATTAGTTGAATATTAGTAAGTAAGGTAGATTTTTTTATGTAGATTAACCCCAATTTTCATTAAAGGAGAGTGGAGAACCATTTAAGGAAAATCTACCTCAATATACCTGACATAAATTCGATCTGCCATTTTACCGTCATCAGCCATTCATTCTAGCAAGAGAGAGACGTGTTAGATTATGTCGATCAGTTGATCAGACTATTGATCAGACGCTAGGTGTTTTTGATCAAACATGAGGTTTTCAATCAAATCTTACTACGCACAAGTATTTGTATTTAAGGAGAGAGAAAAGCAATTTAATTCATAAAACCTAACCGTTATACCCGATAATAAGGACTCGAACTCCCCATAACCGACAAAACAAATGAGACTATCTTGACGACTATTCGGCTTGCCCAGCAATGCTGGCCTAAACTTGGTACTAGATATGTTTGATTAAATATAATCAAATAAATAAAATACGACGAGTATTTGTGTGTCTGCGTATAAACGCAACAACTCCTAAAAACAGGAATCACAGAAAGCTGAAACTTGCTTAGTTAGTGGGAAATAAGGTTTTTTCTTCAATTGTTATATTTATTCTTCATCATCATCATCATCATCATCGTCATCAAGAACAGCTTCAAGCCCCTGACCGAGTCTGTTTGGAACATAAGCCTCTCTCTCATCTCCCTTACTCCCACCACTTCTCTTCTTCCACCTTGTCCCAGTCCTCTCCTCTCTCCTCCACACTCCTCCTCACTCCCTTCAGCGATATGTCCCTTGGTCTTCCTCTCTTCCTCCTTCGTTTCACCTCCATATCCAACATCCTCCTGGGCATTCTTTCTCAATCCATTCTTCTCACATGGCCATACCACCCTAGTCCTGCCTTCTCTATCCTGTCTTGGACTCTCTCTTCCTTTACTAATCATCTTATTCTCTCATTTCTCATCCTGTCAGATTTTGTACCACCGACCCTGCCTCCCAGAAATTTCATTTCGTTTGCATGCATTCTACTTCCATCCTGTTCCTTCATCACCCACGTCAATCAATATTGGTAGGTAATAGACATTGTAAATATCACTCCCTTGCACCTGTCTGGAGATACCTGCTTCAAATCAAGCCTCTCACACGTCTAAAAAATGCCACAACATTCCTTACTCTTTCACTTAATTCTTTTCTCTTCCTTCCACTCCCCTCTACAATAATAAGAGTTTAATTAATATACTGAATTAATTATATAATTATTATAATGATTTTAAAAAAAAGGTATAATGCCTAATAAATTATTTATTGTAATATGGATTAATATTTAATATTATTTTTATTATATAAGCATATATATTAATATAAATTATTTAATTTAATATATATGTATATATAATTTATAACATATTATATAATATATATATATTACAAATTAAATATTTATATAAACAATATATAATTATTTAATATTATTTATATTTAAATTATTTTAATTATATTAATATAAGTACTTATATATATATTTATATTTTATTATAATTAAATATATTCAAATTAAATTTTAATTTAAAATAATTATTGGGTTTAATCAATATAGATGTATTTAAATATATTTTATATATTTAAATTAAAAAATTATATACTAATAATTACTATGAATTATTATATTAAAATATTTAAATACATTAATAATAGGTTTTAATATTAAATAAATTAAACATGAACCCCCATTTTATAAGTTTAAAAAATAAAATGGGGGTTCATGTATTATTGTTATTCAATTAATCTAATTTATAATAGAATTATGATTTATTTATATAAACATATATTAAATTTATTGTTGATTAATTAACTGAAATATATAATTATATAAAAATACATTTATTACTATCTTCATTTGTTCCCCTCTCATTGTAACGCAAGTTGTATACCTGTCCTTCTTCCTGTTCGTGATCATCTTTTCTCCCCATAATTTACAATACATCTATTGCAACATTTAAGTCATAAACCAAGGGAACATTGGTTAATCTATATGAATATGATGACCTAGTAAATAAATGGTACGGCGCACCGCACAGACTTTCTCTCTCTTTCTATAAACTCGTAAGATTTCTGAACGGAATAATGTACATTGTATCATCACCACTCCACATAAGAACACGCATAAAATAATATACAATGGTATATAATCAATGAGAAAAGAGGCGCATCTTTGTCCACCTAAGAACATTTCAAACAGTTTAATGTCTTCCACAAGGGTCAACACTTCGTATTAAAATTTCGATTT